>JAEIFV010000532.1:0-221037 GCA_018904265.1 Lordiphosa collinella
TATGAGTGAGGCTGGGTGGAAAACGTAAGAGGGAGCGCACGCAGGATTTTTACGGCTCTTGCTCGTCGGCAAATGGGGTGGAGTTTTTGCTACCCTCCTACGGTGGGCCTATACAGATATATTCATTTTAATTTTCATATGCTAAGACAAGCAATATAAACAAAACCGGAGAGATCACACCTGTTGGGAAAACACACCTAGAGTTCCTATACTTGGCCTATGGAATTAGCGGAACCTCTGTTCTTGTGAGGTGATACGCCCGCCCTTCCTTGGGCACTCGTCGCCACAAAATTCTCATTTTCTTGAATGACCCCTTTTGCGGGAGCCTTGCGAGGCGACTTGCGCCATGAGATCAACAACTTTTAAAATATTTAAAACATTATAAATTCTCTATTTATTACTAGTGAAAAGAAACTAAAAGCTAATGTAATCATAGTACAGACTAAAGAACTAAAGGTTGCAGGTTAAAAATGGAGTTTTAAACATGTATAAAAAAAAAAGAAAATTGTATAAATAAATATAAATATTTAAATTATAAGCATAGGGATAAATGGCACCAAATGGAATAAACCGCGTATTGCAGTAGCAAATCAAAAGAACACAAGAGTTTTAAAAGTTATCTAAAATGATTTAACGTTAAAATTTGTATATAAGCATTTTCTTAGTGCAACACGAATAAAAGAAATTTTGTTGGACAGTGTCCGCCATTTAATTTCCTTGTTCGTTAATTATTATTTTCTTAATTTCAGGAGGGAAATTGAAGCAGAAATCTGGGACACAAAATCCATTGGGATTTTACAATTTTTTAGAATTTTAGGGAATTGGCCTTTAAAATTGAATTTTGGACTTGCCATGAAATTAATATAAAAATTTTTTTGGTTCACTTACACATTTCAAATTTTCGCATCTCCACCGTAGAAGCGCTTCCGAGTGTCGACGTTAACCTGAAAAATTTGTCCGTGGTTCACAGAAAAAAAATTGAAAAAAAAAAGAAAAGGGGAATCGTTGGCCACCAATTAATGCAATTCTGGTAGCCCAAGTTTTATCATTACTTTTGATTTGCTTTTCATAAAGCAAGCACTCTCTTAAATCAAATTTCCCAATATTTTGCCGGGAATATGACCGAAGAAGAGAGGGCTTCACTGGGCTGAGCTATCCAACTTTCCTTTTATGCTTCGCACTCACACACAAAAAAAAATTGAAGAACAAAAATTAGAAATTAAGCACAAAAAAAAAATTTATGAGGATTGGCGGTTAAATAAAACTATTGATGGCGTTGGCGCCTCATCTGCATTCTCCTCGATTTCTTTGCCTCCTTCTTTCGGGAGAGAACCATTGAAAAAGCGATCACACACACATAAAAAATAATTTGGGCGCGCGCGAATTGATGCTGGCCGCCTTTTTGGGGGGTGTTTTCCCCGCTTTTGGACACCGTTTGGCGGGCAATTACACCCGCTAGCGACTTTTTCGAAGGTTTACCCACGACGGGTTGAAAAATTGAGTGAAAAAACCGGAGAAGACGTTAGATCGCTGCCTTGCCGTCCGTTCTCTGGACTCCCGTGGCGAACTCCAGAGGGTCGTTCAAACTAGGCTGGACCAGCCGCAACTCTCCACTTCTAGCTCACAGCTGACGGGGGAGAAAGACCCAAAAATTTTATGTGGGAGATCAGGTGCCAAAAAAAAAAAAAAAAAAAAAATTTTTTGAGCCTTAAAGTTTTCAGCAGCCACTTATTAAACTTCTACTATGAGTTTTTTTTTACCACACTTGAAAATATAGACTTTAGGTGGATAAAAAAATTTGTCGACGGTAATTACGACCGCTTAGCTTTAGATTCCAAAGCGAAGTGCTGGCTTACAAATTTGGCCTAGGCTTAGGAAAACTATTAACAGAGCCTTCGCCATTTTCTTGAGAGAAAGGAGAGGCTGCTTAAGAGATGTCAATTTTTTTTTTCTCAAGATGCGCACAGTTTTCAGTGTCCGTTTTGTAGTTAAGTCTCTTATCCGTTGGTGTGTCAATTATATGTAACATTTCAAGAGTAAACCGTTTCCTATAGTTGTTCTCTTGTTGTAGGATTGTTGTTTTTTCAAAATCTGGTGCATGTCCGCTCTCCATACAGTGGGTCGCCAATGCAGTTTTCTGTATGGTCGTTTGGTGTCGAAGTTTGTAGTCAGATTTATGTTGTGATATCCTTGTTTTTAATTTTGATTTTGTTGTTCCGATGTAAAATTTATTGCACTCGTTCTCTAAATTTCCATTGCATGGTATTCTATATATCACATTGCTTTTGTCTGCTATGTCAATTTTGGACTTCGTCTTATTATAAAAATTCTTCATAGTGTTTGTGGGCTTATGGGCTATTTGTATGTTTTGTTTGTTATAGCAATCCGAATTAGCAAACCGTTCTGAGATTTTTGGCACGTAAGTCAGGGATCTATATGATTTTGGTCTTTTGTCATCCTTAGGATTTGTAGTCTTATGTTTATCTATTAAAGAATTTATAATCGTCATTGGAAAGTCATTGTTTTTTAATAAGGTCCTAATTTCGGAAATGATCTCCTTATGGTAGGTCTCGTCGCTAATGTTCAGCATCCGTTGAATACAGCTGACCGCTGTATTTATTACCATATTTTTAGGGTGTCTGGAGTGAAAATTAATTAATCGTCCTGATGCTGAAGGTTTCTTATACCATTTTAATTTGATTTTATTTCCATGTCTGTTTATAGTAGTGTCCAAATAAGGTAGTCTTCCATCGATTTCCAGTTCTGTTGTAAATTTTATGTTGCGATGGTAGGAGTTTAATGTATTTAATGTGTCCTGGATCTCGTCTTCTTTAATTATCGCAAACAAATCGTCCACATATTTGGTGAGCAGTCTTGGAGGGTGTCTAAGTTTTTTAATGGTGTTGTCAAGTAGTTCTTCCATCACGATATCCGCTATTACCGGCGATGCTGGAGATCCCATCGGCATGCCCTTAAGTTGTGTGTATGTTTGATCCTCGAACTTAAAATATCGATTTTCCATGATGCAAAATCTAAGTATCTCCATGAAAAGGGTCCTTGGTATTTTCGTGTATTCTTGTATCGATGTCCATTTTTTTCCTATGATATCTAATGCTAATTCTATCGGAATGCTCGGAAATAGTGAGACTACATCAACATTCTAATAATTAGAAAGGTCGCTAACCAACGGAGATATTCAAAGAATATACAAAAGAAACGAAACGATTGCTAATAACGGTGAATTTCTTATCAGCTTGTTCGTTTTTACCAATGTCGCGTGCGACAGTGAAAAAAATACTTGTTTTCAGTGCTTCCAAGGTTTTTGTGCAATGAGCATCAAATATCGTGTCCAAACGTATATTTTGGCACTAAAGTAAATAAAAAATATTTGGTTTAATATAAGCAGCGCTTCGAGTTTGAAACTTTTTTAAAGTTTGTCGCGTGCGACATTGTAAGTCAAAAATTTTTAAATGGTTGTTTTGTTTTTTTTTTTATATATATTTTTTTTTTTATTTACTACTTTTAATGTAGATGAATGCAGGAAACGAAAAAAACAAATCCAACTGCAAACGGTGCACGGTGGTCCACAAATCTCATTTTTTGGCCAAAACTCTGGCATTTCTACACCAGACTAAGCTAAAGTTTTTTACGAAATGTTCTTAAAAGATTGAACTTAACGCACATAATTTTAAAAAAAATAAAGAAATTTTAAAACATATTGATAATCCAAGTCAAAGTTGGAAAATTTTTCAACTTTTTGGATTTTTAATTTAAAAAAAAAACTTGTGGTTAGTCTTAAGCCAAATTTTGCAGAGAGGATATATAAGTGTAGATTGTTTCTAAGAAAAATAATTGTCATGATCGGATAAGTCGTTTATGAGTTATTAACTCGAAATGGTACAGACTTTGAATGCCCACCCTGTCAAGGATTTTCAGTCAATCTTACTACTTTCACCGTTATTTTTATTTATTTAACCTGTTCTTTACATTCATTTCTTTGTTCTTTTTCTTTACATTGTTCAAAAATAAAATATAAAAAATTAATTAATTTAAAAATTATTTTTGTATGTATTTTAAACCGTAAAAGTATGCTACACATTTTAATCCATGGGAATAAAAATAGCTTAGCTTTCACAGTTTGGCTTCATGGTCCAAATTCCGAAGTTTTAAAAACGAAAAGCATACTTTTCGGCTGACTTGGAAATTGAAACTGGCTCGATGCCAAATGGGGATACATTTTTAAAAGCGATTTAATAAAATCCAAAGCAAAAGCCGCGCAAAAGCGCATACCTCCAGTTATAGTACAATATTCAAAGAAAATTATTTGACATGTTACGAGTGATTAGCCAGTGGCACCTGTGGGCACTGTCAAATCAAAGTTGCCAAATGGAAAAAAAACCAAAAAATTACTGAGTTTTTCCATTTTTTATGAAAACAAATACAATTGGAAACTTCTTTATATTTTTTTTTTTTTTCGAAAATATATAATTAATCTCTAGAAGCTGTTTCTTTCCTAGTTTCGACTATTCATTTTCCATTTTTGGAGCAATTTCATGAAAAATCAACTTTGAATTGCTGCCATTCAAAAACCAACAAGTGAAAATGTTCCAAATTTTGGCATAAAATAGCTAGAAGTATTCTTAATCGTTTCCGACAATCGTTTTATCAAGTTTCCCAAACAAAAAAGTGGGACTTTTGGCCAAAATTTCGGCCTGCTGGCCCAGTGTGCGGTGGAGGGAAAATATAAAGAAAGATGAAACAAAATTACAAAATTATAAACTTAAAAACAAGGAGAGAATGCCAGACTGCTCGCACACTGGCTGAAGGTAATGAAAAAATAATTGAGGAAAATCGCAAATATAATCGCATACGGCAACGGGAGAGGCGCCAAAAACTCTTCAACATGTCACTCGCACGCCAAAAAGAAAAAGGCGCCTTACGAATGTAAACAATCCTTGGCAAAAGCGGTCAAAAAAGTGAAGAGAGCGATGCCCAAAGATTTTGATAAAAAACTTAAAGTTTTGGAAGTTCTGGCAAAAAAAAAACATAACAGAATTGAAGAAAATAAAAACACAAACGAATCCAGCAGGCTAGTTAACGCGATCAAAGACTTTTATGAAAATGATGATGTTAGTGTGCAAGCTGCAGGCAAGAAAGACACCATTATAATTAAGGGCAAATTAGTTGCTAAGCGTTTCATTATAATGACGGTGTCCGAAACCTATGAGCTATTCAAGAAATATTTTCCAAGCGAGGCGGTAGGCTTATCCACTTTTTTCTAAATGCGACCTCGCCATGTACAGTTGGCAAATGAAATGCCCCACAGTATGTGTGTTTGCACGTATCATGCTAATTTCGGCATTCTTTTGCATAGTTGCTCGAAAGTGATTCCATCTTTTCCCAGGGATTTTGAGACATTTCTGAAAGAAATTCGATGAATATTTTTCGAGGACTTTCACTAACTGGTCATCAGCACACTCCCTGTTAAGGGTGCGAACATTCCAGGTGCATATCCTCAAATCGTGGCCCTTAAAACGCTTGCGTGGGTCGTCATCGATAGTGTTCTGTATCCATTGTCATTGTCATTGTTTTGCAGTTTTCATTGGCGTGTGAATTAGACGATAATCGAGTGCCAAGCCCAAAGAACCGCCCCTTATTTGTCCCAGGGAAAGACCACCGATCGCGTTAGCCAGCAGCTTTGCGGATGCATCGCTCTGTTACCAGGGGTTACCACGGGAAGGTATGAGTCGTCTTGAGACGCAGTAAGCCAGGGATTGCCATGTTAAACCGATCAGCAACTTTACCTCACTACATACACCATAACCACAGGAGAGTTCCTGCCTTCCAAAGAAGCATCACTTCGAAATTCACTTCTGAGTCTTTGTACTCCGGGGAAGTTGTATAGCAAAGAATTTTTAGGCTTCATACTAAATTAATGGGCATTATTTCGCACTACGTCTTAAAAATATTGATGTAGCTAGAAATAGCTAATCTTAATGATAAAATTGCTAGATTTATAGCTAAGAGCATTTCCGAAAATTTTATAAGCATTTCCATTTTCAAGTTATATCTAGCTACTAAATAGCTAAAATGGCAACACTGACAATGCTGAATATGTCGGAACCGCGCGTATCGGATGATTACTTCTTGTAGATACCACAGGAACTTTCAGATTCAAGTTTATTAAAACTGCGGTACAGACGAAGTCAGCTTTGCGTTCTCGCTTTCCAAAAGATTTCAGGTGTACTGTCAAGAAGTTAAGATGGCCACCGCAATGGAGTTCTATTTGAAAAGTAGCCGAAAGCGGAAGTTATAATATAATTAATTTTGAAACACGATGTATGTAGTGTTGTTACTTTTATAAAATCGTGTCTCTGACTGGCCCTAGCCCTTAAATGACTATACTATACACCATGCTCAATTGATTGGGAATATTTTGTCAAAATTTTGAATTCTTGGAATACCCTTTTCTCACTGGGCGTAGCTTCGAAAAACTGTCAAAGTTGAAGCTGCGAGAATTTTTCTTATAGGAAATATACTATATATTCTGGGTGACGTGACTCAACAGTAGAATTAGCTAATGCTTAGTAGATTGTTATCGGTTTCAGTGGGAGCACTTGGAGAACATCGCAAGTGCTTAGGGGTTCGCGACCAAAAATTATAAGATTTTGACTCAGCACTTCACGCATCTCGACTCCTAATCAGAACCACCAGCAAATATAAACCGAAAAATTAGCCCCAACGAATTTGGTAAAAAGTTGGGGAACATGAAAAAAATTCAGTTAAATATTCACTAAATAAATTGATTTATTACAAAAATAAATCCAGCATCTGATAATTTCCGCCTCCCCTCGCCGTCTCCTTAATCGGATCAGTTGGCTGGTCCCCTTCGAAAAATGGCAATTTGAAAAATCCTTCATGCTTCTTCTCCCTTATTATTAGTTTGACACCTGAGGAGTCCTTCCTAACCTTTGACCACGCTTGATGCTTCTCCAGTTTGTGCCATCGGAGAAATCAAAATACACCGCCTCAAATTAGTGTCCTGCTTGGAAAGACTTGGATGTCTTTTTACATCTGAAACTGTTTTCTGAAAAGTCTCGACTATTGGTGGGAAAGTCCAACTCCCAAAATTGGCGTATCCTTTCCAACAATGTAGATATTTACAATAAGTTGCATTGCAAGACGGTAAATGTAAAGACATGAACTTACCCTGGTCCACACAGATCTACCTCCTAGTAGAAACTGCATTTCCATCAATGCAAGCTGGCAACCAAACTCAGTGGCTCGCATGTGTTGATTTGTGCATCCCACAAGAACTTTTATTCATGTCGCTCTCTTCCACTGCATGAATCTCTTTCTTGCTCCATTTTGTTAAAATTTCTATGTCATGAATTGATGAGAAATACTAAAATTAAAGTACAATAAAGGTCCTGGGATGTGATAAAAACGGTCCAAGCTAAATTGAAAAACTGTAGGAAATTTGTAAAAGAACTTCGTAATGACTTCCGCAGTTAAAAAGCAACTCATCCTATACTGGACAACAACAATCGTTGCAGTTTTACATCAAATATGAGAAAATCTCTAAAGGCTGGTAATATAAGGCACAAATTATTTGCAGAAAATACATTCGTTATCCGTTGGCAATGTCAACTTTTTTTATCACTTACTATAAGAGGACCATCGTGATAACCCAAAAAAGTTCCATTCCTAGGACCCGAAAAAGAGCGAAACCGTCGAGTTTGATCATGTCTGTGTATTCGACTTCCACAGTGTTATTCATAGAAAATTTCTTTTAAATTCAATGGCTTCGCATTTGTTACGCTTTAAGTTCGAAGATTCAAATGTTTCATATTTTGATGAACACGTTTATTACCTTTGAGGTAATGTAAAAGTTATTCTTAAATAAGTTAAGTGAAAAACAAAACAAAATCTCTATTCAATTTTTATTCCTTTGTCATTGTAATTAACACCACAGCATCACTCCATTAGTGGAATCACCGGGAGGGCTATCATTATGCTTTTTAAGACTTCCTTAATGGTGGTTTCCTTCGCTCTTTATCATACCTTAGGGGTTGTCGTCTTACGTGTCGGTGCTTGTGGTCTGCCAACCTTTAATACACTTTAATGTCAACTGAAAGCAGCTTTTCTTTTTGCCCAACTACCTACATACTTTACAATCAACAATTAATCCACAACTAATTAGAACTGTGTGCTTTTTCAATTATCAAACAAACGAGTCACTTCAACCCTTGCTCTGCTAAAAGTAGTCAGTAATTAAATACCAGGAAAAGCAGACAGAGAACGAGGGGGAAACCCAAACTACTTACGACAAACAACATGCCACAGAATTTGAATTTTTAATTAAAGGCAAAAGCAACATGTAAGCGAGCTGAAGCTGGAGTAAAAGCTCACTAATTAATTTAGTAAACAAATGGTTAAAGAGCATTGTTTTCTCTAATAGCGACAAACTTGACCCCACACACTCACACACTCACGTATTTATGTGGCTCAAAAGTCAAAGAACTTTTCTTTTTGGACCCTTTAGGCGCAACACCTTGACTTGTGCGTTGCTTGTACTTTGCATTAGGATAATTAAAATCCAACAAACTGGCTGACAGCAAACGGAAGGACAGCCAGACCCAGACGCAGACCCTCCATTAACTGGGCTTTTCAAAGTCAACACAGCGCCAGTTGACCCATGTGCCACCGCAAAGTATGCAACAAACTCTACACACACACACACACACACACACACATATGCTTGTGTGCTTTTTTGTGTGTTTGCAATATCCTTGAACTTTATTGTTTGCACATCAGCGGTTTGCCGCACAGCCCTCACTTTTCCGCTTTCAGTGCGTGCTGCGTTTTGAGCACTTCCAGAGGCCTCCTCGCTGCCATTCCTTTTGCCATCTTGTATGTGTTAGCGTGTTGTGTTGGGTGTGCGAGCCGTTTTTTTTATTGCATGCTGTCAGGCGCAGCAACATATCGGTTTACCATTGAAAAATATATGCGCGCATTTTTCAGACAGTTTTCACAAAAATTCTACAGAATGTTATTTTTTTTTTTTTAAACTTATTTCGCTCGGTCCACATCCACTGCAAAAAGCGGCTTGACGAGTGGCAATACATTTTTTAAGCTCTATAAAAAGCCTGATTAATCTCCAACAGACTGAAAAGATTAAAATCCATTTATATTTGGTTTCGTTCACTTAGTTCATTTGGTCTTCTAACAGCAAATATCAACTCAATCGCGCAAAGCAAAGGATTGCGAGGGAATCTCTATCTCAGATACATCCGAGGGGTAGAATAGAAAGGGGCGACCAAGTGTTTTGAGTCTCTTTTTTCTAATAGCAGGGCAGTGGCAAAGAAGATGCAGCAATGTCTCCTCCTCTTCCTCACACTAGCAAGTCAATGTATATGTTCCCTTCTTTGATCATGAGCGTGTTAGGGAGTTTGTCCGCTTCCTAGATGGCCACCAGTTCTGTTTGGCACACACTGCAATGATCAGTCGGGCAAAATGTACATTTTCTCCCATACAAATTTATGTGGCCCCTTGAGCTGGCAGAAAAGTGCATTTTGCCAAAATGTAGTCCCATTACTTGTTAGCCATTCGATTGTTAGATGGTTATTATTCAATACTCAACTATTTTTGGCTAATTTTGACGAAGTTTCCAACACTACAAAAAGGCACGCGAAATGACAGAAGGTTGGAACTTGCATTCTCTTTACACTTTCGTAAACTTATTACGAATTATTGCGTCGCTTGTACAGCTTATACTGTGCTTGTGCGACTCGCTGCTTTTGAAAGTATGCCTATGCCCAGTGGACATCGACGTGCCGCCCTCTGACTTAAACCATCTTTTAGGGCCGCATTTGCCAAACTGCCCAGGTCTTCAATTAATGGGTTTCCCAAATGCTGCGTTCATTTTCTAAGAAGTCGCAAAAACCACTTGTACTCGTATAAGAGAGGACATTCAATTAAACACCTGAAAAATTTTTTTACTATCCATTTTTTTATGATTATTAATATATCACAAATATACACCAAAAAAATTTAAGGAAGTCTTCTCATTCAAAACCCGTTTTTCGGACCCTTTTTAAAAAAATTCTTATTTGAAAACGCAAAGAATAATTGAAAACTTTTTTTATTTATTGTATTACAAAAGGTTCAAAGTAAATAAAAAAATTTTTTTTTGCCTCGATACGAGGGCTGTTCAAAAAGTAATGAAACTTCAAAGTTGGTGGTGAAAAAAAAAGGTGTTGTCACGGCGGCCACGATTCCGGGTCTCCGGAGCGTCCGAAATGAAAAAAAAACGGGGTTATAATCAGTATAGATGTAATTCTCGGGTGAACCTCAAACTTAATTTTGTGATTTTTTTTTAAAATGACCAATTCAAAAAAAAAATCCAATTTCGGGCTTTTTTTTTGTAGTTTAGTGTAAAAAAAAAATAGTAAAAATTTTTTTAAAATTATGGTCGAGGTTCACCCGAGAATGGTGACAATTCTGCGTCGATTCCACTTTGTTTCATGAAAATCGGTTCAGTTGAACTGGAGATATCATGGCCGCCAGTTCGAAAAACGTGGTTTCGAGATAAACGCGCTTTAAGTTTGCAGTTGCTTGGGAATTTAGGTCACATTGGGTCACTAAAAGGACTATATCTCGTAAACTAATTCGAGTTTTCAAAAATCCTTTTGGGGGGATATTTTTGAATATCCAAGCTATAAATAAATGCAAAAAAAAGTCGAAAAAAAAGTTGCTCAATGAGAAGACCCCCTTAAGTAAATAAATTAAAAAACACCGAACTGATTAAACTACAACACGTGGTATGCCTCTGGACTTCTGCTCAAATATTGCAGTAGTTGTAATTTGCTGTACGTTGGTTGTCCGGCAAGAATGTATACAATATACTGCAATATTTGGTCCAAATCTTTTCGGAATGTTAAAGCGATCACCCACAGTCACGAAAGACTCTTGTTTTGCCAGCCAGCAAATTGTAAACATCAGTTTCTGTTTCAGAGCTGCATGGGAAATTTTCTCTTTGAAGGACACCGCCTTTAGTGTGATCATGCGAACAAAAGTCTGCGAATGTAAAGAGTAATAAATAAACGATTAATGGGAACAAGCTAAGGGTACCTAAAAAGTTGCTCCAGACATTCTCCACCATTGGCTGCGTGTGCGCGACAGCTGTTGTTTAAAAGCTTTTTCAAACTTCTTTCAAGCTTCTTCAAATTTTTTTCCTCTACCATTGGTAGGACACACTCAAAAGTCCTGCAGTTGATTACGTAATTTACATACGACCCCACGCCGCCCGTAAATTCAGTTAGAATAATCATTTTGCATTTATGTGCTATCGATAAAAATCTGACTGGTCCATGATAAAAATTTTGTGATTGACATTCATCTATCACAATCGAACAAAAATCGAACTGGATTCATCGATTATTTGTCATCGATTTGTGCTGCAGAACACGCGCAATGTATTTTTTACTTTTACAAAATAAAGTAGCACAAAAATACACCTCGAGCTCGAGCCAGCTAAATCAATAAATAATATTGAATCACTACGCTCACCAACCCGAACCACTTTGAAAGTTATAAACGTTGAGATATTTAATTAAATCAATGTTTAAGCCGAGCCATTGTTTTTATAGAAATGAGGTGCATTTCGTGTTCAGTTTCAGGAGGTTAAATAATTAAAAGGTTAGTTTTATCGTCCGGTCGAGAGAAGCAAAAAATCTGAAAAATCTGAAAAAAAGTTATTGAAATGCATATAATCCAAACCAAATTTGCAGTGTTTAGATGCTTTAATCTCTAGATTGTGAACGCAGTGAAAAAGTAGTGACAAATGACATCTTAATTGCTTAATATAATAGTTTATTTTAAAGATATAGTTGTTATTTTAAAATATCGAAGATATCGATAATACCGATTTTTTTACAACAAAATATAAATATCGGAAGAAATATCTATATCAGCATTTTGAATGATTCTTTGAAACGAGGATAAACTGGCTTTAACGGAACATTTTTTATTTCCGTACTTGAGTTATGAGACTTCGACCTAAAACCCTACGAATCGTTCTGCTGTTTGCTGAGGTAGTGTTTTTAGTTAGATCAAACTGGAATACGTTTTGGGAAAAAATGCATACTACATTTTGATTACTTCCAATTCTGGTCGCAATTTATCTTGGGGTCAAACTGCATTCATTGAAAGCACTAAACTGACTTTTTCCATCTATGTCAAGCACTTGTCACTTTCTATTTCGCAAATTATTGTGTTAATTTACCAAATTATTTGTGAACTAAACAAATGCGATCGATTCCGATTAAAAATCTGAAGAAATCAATAAAGCCAGACAGGCTGGAACCTATTCAAGTGACCTACAATTTTCGAAGCATTTTTAGAAAAACTTATTCAAAGAAAACTAAGAAATTAACCTATTCTTGTTGCAATTAGTTATTTCTCTACATTAACTCTTTTTTTTTTAAACATATAAAGAAAGCGGTTAGCTTCCATTGGTTTGCTAGGAGGATATAGTGAAATAGAGGGAGCATGCTGAATCTATTTAAGTGACGTACAGTTTAGGGCAGTATGGTACTTACTATGAATGAGTATAGCCAATGAACAATTACTGAGGCAATGGAAGCCTTCCTTTTTTCGTTCTGTGATATTGTAATCAAACAAAAGATTACATGATTACAAAATGTTTATCGTTGTACTCAAGAATGATAACTTTTTATATGTAATCATACGATGCCGTAATCACTCGTGCAGCTTTCTAATACATATTAAGAAAATATCAAAACAATCTGTCACCATTACCAAAATGATATGAAAAAGTACCAAAATGTTAAGAAAAAATATAAGACCCTTGTTTTTCTACTTTTCTGTAGAGATAATCCTCTTTTATCTTAAATTGTTCAGCCTAACTAGGTATTGTTTTAGGTATCGTTCTTTGGTTTTCGTTTCTTGGCATACTTTTATAAAGAGAGTTTTTTTTAAGCTGAAAACCATTCTAACTTAAATATGTTAAAACAGAATAGCTTGTTCAACATTTGCTCTCTGACTTGTCCCTCATTCCAATCTGTATGCAAACGTCAATTCAATTGGGATTCATTTCAATCATTACACACACAACTTACTCATATTACATGCTCCTTATATTTGCTATGATTTTGATTGCATTCAATTGAATATACATAGTTGAATACATGCCAAATCAAAGTTAAATTCAATTGCCTCGCAATTGGAAATGGGGCGCAGTTCACTTAGCAAATAGTTCCGAAGGTTTTTGTATTTATGGCGAAGTAACAACTTTAACTTAAGTTTGCTGTCGTCTGCCAGCTGTTTGGGTTTGTTGCCTTTTCTCCAAGTGCTTTGGGCTACACACACTTGGCAACAGGAAAATGCACCTAAATATAAAATAATGCCACAACTTGGGATTTTTTCTGGTCATTTTGTTGTTCTTATTTTTGGAAAGGAACTGAATGGCGGCTTAACCCAGTTTACTTACTTTTATATACTTTTTTTATTTTGTTTACCCAACGAGCAATGACTTTTCATTGATTTGTTTATTTACTGAATATTTTGTTTACTCATTAACCAAAGAATTTTCTATTTCTATTTGCAGTTGACCCGCAGCCCGCCAGATGCCAAATGCAGAGCTATTAAAACTCACTCAAAAGCGTATATGTAACAGAAATTAAATGAAATACGTGCGGGTCAAAGAAAAATATATGAGAAGTCTATGAAAAATTAAAGCACCAAAAACGCCAAAAAAAAAAGAAAACAAAAATAACCGAAAACAAAACGAAAATTGTGCGAACAATTTGTGTATGAAAAGGCAAAAACAAAGCGATGGTAGCAGCTGCTGTTTAAGCAAACACAAAGTTTTGAGCTTTGTGAGTGTGTGAGTGTTGTATGTGCAAGTGTGTGTGTGACTTTTCACAGTGTCCGGGTACTTCATAATTTTTGCCGGTTGTATTTAAATTTCACTGGCGGTGCGCCACACATAAGTAACACACACAGAGACAGAAAGAGCGAGAGAGCGCGAGTGAGATTGTGCTTTTGGCAGCGGAAGAGCAAACGGAAAGCTGCCCACGAAACGTATACGTAACAGGAAATTCATACAGGCAGCCATACATGGCGTATGGTTAATGTAAGTAGCAGAACAACTTTTTATGCCTGGTTTATTTATGCCGAAATTTATGAAGTTTGTAGTCGAACGGGTTGCCAGGTTGAATGAGTAAAGGTAGAAAAGTTAAATCTGCTGGAACCTTACATACAAATGAATATAGTACGATATATACCAACCTGTGCGAGGTTTTGATAAACAGAAATAATCGATTAAGGGATAAAGTTATTTATTTTTTCAATAATTGTTATACAATTTTCTAAGGTTTTAGTTTAGATGTCTTTGAATAAGCGCTTGCATGCTATTAACAACACTGTTTCTTGCCACTACATGAAAACCCAAACAAAATTTAACATTTTTTGTTTGAGATGTCGCATATAGGTATTAATGATCTTTGGTTAAACTTAATAAGGGGTGATTTTTTAAGAGCTATAGGAAAGTTTTTAACAAAAAAAACACATAAAATTCAGAAAAATGCATGAAATCTTTATTTGAATCGATAGTACGGTGCATATAATTTAAGGTTTGAAGATTATTGCATGCAAATGTTGACGGTGACTGCGCCTCAAATGGTCCATCCGCTTAGTCAAATTTTGGCATACTCTTTCCAACATTCCGTCCGGTATCTCACGAATAAATGCTTCAAAGTTGTCTTCCAATGCGTCAATTGAAGCGGGCTTGTCTGTATAGACATGAGCTTTAACATAGCCCCACAAAAAATAGTCTAAAGGCGTTAAATCGCACGATCAAGGCGGCCAATTAACCGGTCCCGAACGTGAAATAAAATGTTCACCGAACTCGCCTCTCAATAAGTCCATTGTTGTGCGTGCTGTGTGGCATGTGGCACCGTCTTGTTGAAATCACATGTCATGCAAGTCAAGCTCTTGCATTTTGCGCAAAAAAAAGTTGGATATCATCTCACGGTAGCGCTCACCATTCACAGTTACGTTACGATTCGCATCATCTTTGAAGAGTACGGTCCAATGATGCCACCAGCCCATAAACCGCACCAAACTGTGACTTTTTCTGGATGCATTGTTAGCTCTTGCAATACTTCTGGCTGATATTCACTCCAAAATTGAAAATTCTGCTTATTAAAGTACCCATTGAGCCAATAATGAGCTTCGTCACTGAACACAATTTTTCGGTAAAAAAGTGGATCTTCGGCCAACTTTCCAAGAGCCCATTCACCAAAAATTCTACGTTGCGGTAGGTCGCTCGGCTTCAATTCTTGCAACAGCTGTATTTTGAAAGGCTTTACACCTAAATCCTTCTGCAAAATTTTCCACGTTGTTGAGTAACAGTGGCCCAATTGCTGCGAACGGCGACGAATCGATAATTGATGGTCATCATTAACACTGGCCGATACAGCTGTGATATTTTCTTCAGTTCGCACTCTACGTAAGCGTGTTGGTGGTTTAATGTCCAACAATGTAAATTTGGTGCGAAATTTAGTCACAATAGCCCGAATAGCCGTTTCAGTGGGTCGATTAGACTGACCATAAAATGGAAGAAGCGCGCGATGAACTTTCTTAATAAAATTCAATAATTTGCAAGCGTTGTTCGTTTGTAAGACGATTCATGGTTAAATTATAGACCAAACTGAAGATGTTTGACAGTGAAACAAAACTCGAAACGTGCGTGAGCTGTTAAAACCAGTGTTGCCAAAAAGATAATAGCTAAAAAATAAAAAACCTTTATTTGGAAACTGTGAACATTGAGGTGCACTTTTAAAGGCCAAAATTAAAATTTAGAAAGGGCGCCCCCTTAATAGATTTCTTTTGTATTTGTATTGCCAGGCAAGGAACGTAAAGTTCATTTTTATTTTTTTTTTAATTAGCAAGTAAAAAATGATCTTGAAACATGCCCCAAGCCAATCAAAAAGTTCGCACAAAATGTTCATGATTTAAGTAAAAGCGGAATTGCACTACTTTTGTCAATGAATGGGTTTGATTTCGGTAGACTAAGAACGATTTTTTCCTTAGTGTGGCAAGGTATTTCGATATCCTCTGAACCATTATGAAACATGTTTAAAATTGAAGTCTTCATAATGAGACTATAAATCTAATCTTTTATACTAATTAGGCAACGGGCATTAAGAGTATGAATCATTTCATTTGATACCTTCCCTTATGGTTTTAATCAGAGTAACCTTTTGAAAGTATGAAAACATTTTGTTAGAAATCAACTCCAACAACAAACCTATATAAAGATGAAAGGCAACACTGCGTATAGGTTACCTGCAAATTACCCAGCTTGCTTTGCTACGCCGTCGTCAGTTAAGCTATTAAAACCGATACCGGTATTAGTTTTTTATTTCCGACTTGGGGTAGATTTCACAAATTGGATACTATTTGACCGTATCTTACATTCATCGGCTCAAAGCAGAGATTAACTCTAATGCCCCGCCCGCGGTTAAAAATAAAGTCTCACCTGACATTTCCGATCTTAATGGTGGACTTTTGAAAATTAAGGCTTACAAACCCCATTTGTTAAAGATCTGCCCTAAAATAAGCGACATTTTTCACCAATTCTCCAACCCTACATTTTTTTTAATTCCGCGGTTTGTGCACTATTTTCCGCCCATTTCATAAACTTTGAAACCTTCCCGGGCAAGCATCAATCCAATCCCCAAACTTTCACCGATTTAAAAAATTTGGCAAATATCCGTTTTTGGATTATTTTTCGCCCATTTCTTCAACTTAGAAATCTTCCCGGGCAAGCGTCCACCATTCCACAAAGTTTCACCGATATCAACAATTTTGCTAATATCGCGGTTTTTGGACCATTTTCCGACCGTTTCTTCAACTTAGAAACCTTCCCGGGCAAGAAACTCACCGAAATTAAGAATTTTGGTTTTTGGACCATTTATCATCACGAGGTCCACCTCCACCTCCAGGTTCACCTCCAGGTATGCCGTCATTGTTGAGTTTTCATATAGATCTTTGAAAATGAGTTTGAGCCCGATCGGATGAAAAACGAAAAAATTGCTTACAAAAGTTGTCTGCGAATTTTTCCCATTTCGCGACAGAATTTTATGGTTTGGGCTGTACAGCGGTCTCCAGTGAGTGAGTGAGTGAGTCAGGTTGAACAGTTTTATAAATGGGCATTTCCGCCGAATGACATCCCAGGCGTACGTTCGCGACCACATGTTTATTGATGAAACTGAAACTTGAGGAACCTCATCTTTTGCACTAAACGTAGAGATAAGAAAATGCTATAGAATTAAAAAAAAAGGTGGAAAAAATTGTTGTTGTCTATGTTTTTGCAACAAAAAGGTCGCGAACGTACGCTCGCGACCCACCGAAATGCGTATATGTAGATTTCAAAAACTTTGGAGCTTCGTAGCGTCCACTAAAACAAAACGTGAACTTTTCTCATTAAATATACACTTAAACTAGCAAATCAAGGGACGTCAGTATGACCTTAAATTTTCCATACAAAAAAGTGCTCTCTAGTGAACATTAGGCATATGAATAAATTTTAGAATCAAATTTACATGGTCCTACACGACTGGGAATACCAAAGGAATACTAAGTATATGAAACTTTGGTCATTTGCGGGAAAAAGCATTCCGCAGGAATCATGTCAAAGTCTGAGATCTAGGACTTAAGGTGTTTTTCAGAGAAATAACCCGAGGCAAAGCCACTCACATTATTGGGTGGGTCTAATGTTCCTACAGCGAACCGCCATTTTTAGCTTTTACTATATGCAACTTGCGCCATACATCAAAATGCTCTTGCCAGTTTTTTAGCCTGTCTCCATCCAAAAGTTCATCTGAAATGAACTATCGTATTTTTTATGAGTAGACCTTTTGTGTGACTTAAATCTAATGTTATTTGCTAATCCATTCAATTTTAAAAGTATAAGTAATTAGTTTTCATTTAAAAGTTCAGACTTTGACTTGATTCCTGCGGATTATTTTTTTTTGCGCATATGACCTAAGAATTGAGTATTTAGTATTTTTTTGTTGCCCCCCGTCGTGTAGGACCATGTAAATGTGATTCTAAAATTTAGTCAAATGTCTAGTGAACATATGTATGTTTGTACCGAAAACTTGTGTTCAACGTTTTAAGTGTTTGCATTGAAACTTATTACGTTATTACGTATGATTTTACAAATTTCCTCTTTGGAACTCGGTTCGTTCAGATCCGTTGAGTTCAGATACGGAAAACCCCTTTAGTATGGTGCACAAAGCTACAAATTTTCCAACACTTCACACAGAGGGAAGCGGTACGGAGAGTCTTGAGCATCTTCTTCCTGAGCTCGCATACTGAGACAGAAATTGACGAACATTTGAAAGTTACATAAGCATAACGCTTAGAGTATTAAGAATACTTAGGTGTTTCAGGAGCTTATATTGAGCACGTTCCGCCAAATCCTAAGCTTCGCAGCCCATTTGAACAAATTTTTTTAAGAATTTTCAAATGCAGCATAATCAAATGCATAATAAATCTCTGAGTACAAAAACTCAAACATGATAAAATGCGACTGCTTCGAGTTACTGAAGCTTTAATTCTGTTAGCACCCACTATGCAAAATTTTCTAACAATTTAAATTACAAAATTTTGAAGATCATCCATAGCACACGTATGTGCAAATAAATTAAATACTGGAACTAAACTATACGAGCCATTCTCAAATTCTAAGCATAAACCACTTTTTCAAATGGTTTCAAATTTAAAAATTTTTTTGGTCATTTATTCACAAATACAATTATCTTTATAGCCTCTGTAGCCTGTGCTACAATTCTTAAGCTAGATATAGTTTTGAAAACTTTTCTATCTGTAAATAATAATAAAAACAATTTTCTTTAATTAAGCTTACCCGAAATTCATCGTTAGATTGTTGCATTTGTTTTCATGAGAAACTTTGCTCCACCCAGAAAAAGTAGAGCGAATTTTTTAAGTACGAACCAGAGACCTGCAAGAGTGCCTGTTTTCTTGACTCGAGTATACTTATTGTAAATTCGTCTTGGGTATGATTTTCCACTCAAAATATGAAGTCAGTTCATATACACATGTCGTACTATTATTTCAGTGACTGGTCTCAGTTTTGAGCGGGTGTCAAATTTACTTGTTCCTGCTTTGAGCGACACCGCACGATACTTTCGTCTTTGAGTGGGCGGTCGCACGCAGCAGGTTACATTCCAATTTTACTCAGACAGCAAAGAGGAATACGCAAATACCAATACTTAAGTATTACTTGAGTATTGTTCTTCGCATTTGTTGGTTTTTAAAGCACGCGGCACGTTTCCCTACTCAGGGTAGGGAAAGGCATATCCGACTTAAATAAGTAGTATATGAATAAATTTATTAAAGATCCATACAAAAAATATTGATGGTGGTACAAGAATAAAAATCATGTGTAAGTTTTTTCCACGAACGACGGTCTAAGGCCCTTATTTTAAAATTCTAAAATACTGCTCGCTAAAATTTAAAGAGTAAGCAAACTTCTTCATACCTTTTTTCAAAGGGCGTAGGCAAAATGGCAAAAACAATACACACAGAATTCGGTTGACGAGAAGTGAAGGAAACGAACGACACGAAGCAGACACACAAGGTCACTGGTAAAAAAAATTCCACAAGAGGCAAGCATGAGTAAAAATATACTTAGGTGAGAAAGCGATAGATACAAAATGCGTTGCTTGAATTGTTGGTGGATAATTTCACAATCAAATTTTACGGTTCCCCTGTTTGTATGAGTATTTCCTATACGCTACGCGAGTGTTTTCGGTACATAAGTGCGAGACCCAAATATGCCGCGAGTAGAAATACTACTGTATACATTTTGTTGGAGTAGTGGGGATATTTGAGTGCGAAAATATCAAGTACTTATGAAGTGCTTTTGCAGTTGCGGTGCACTCTGGTACGAACGCTCTTGACAAAAAATTTATTTATTCTTGAACTTCTAAAATGTTTGGCGCTTGAAATCGAGTTAAATTCGTTCTGTTTGTTGATTTTAGGCGAGGGGAGTGAGAAAAAGAAACTGAGAGAGGAGAGCAAGCACAGTTGAGAGAATAGCGATAAACCCACTCTCACTGTGTCTTTTTTTTGGAGAGGGGTGTGTGGGGAAACAATCGAGTGAAGAGCGATCCCCGTCAGTTTATAATATAAATTTGGATGATGCTCAAGGCATCCTAGATGTGGTGCTGTTGTCTAAGCGGTGGTGTCTGTGAGTGCAATCTTTCGCGGTCCCGAGTTCGAGTCGCAGTAAAGGTAAGAAAAAAATTAAATAAAAAAATACACAGTAAATGGAGTGGGTCGAGTGGTGGGTTGGTGTTGTTGGTACCAACCTCTCAACGCCCCCTTCGAATTGTGAAGATATTAATTATTTCTTTCTATAGTGAGATTGTTCTTGGAGGTTTGAAAACACCGGTTCGGCTTAAAAAAATGTTTATTTCGATTCAGCTCAGCTCGAGCATTTAACAAATCCATTTTTTTTTTTGAAGTAGTGAAATCATTTAATTAACTTTAAATTAGAGAAGAACATCTAAAGGCCAGTTGTACTGTCGACTAAATTTGTTTCAAACAATATAATATGTCTAGAGTAATTTTGCAAAATTTCAAAACCAGTTAGGATATTGAATTATATTTTCCTTATATATTAGAGAAAGTTTTCATTTAAAAAAATTTTGTCTGTAAAGTCGGTACTGACGTAGTCTTAAAAAACTTGGAGCTAGCTTTTTTCAAAATGTACATATAGTTTAAATCCAAATTGTCAGTTATTACTGACAACCCTCCGATAAATTTTTTCCTTCTATACCGTCAATCTCAATCCCAGTCTCTGCTCTTATAATTTGTTAATTTCCCTTGTGTTTACTTATAACTCTGATCTGATCGTTTCCCAAGAAACTGACTATTTTTGACTCTTTTTTGGTTAAATGATTCTTGATCTTGTCACGTATCTTAAATTCGCTTAAAACAATAAATAATAAATACAATTTTCCCCTTAATACTTCTTTCAACATTCTTGCTAGGAGACGAACATCATAGTTACAATATAACAAATTTTTAAACAATTTTTTTGTTTACTCTCGAAATTCTTTTTACAGCACTTGCCTCGCAAAAATTTCTTGCAATCGATTTCCGTTAACCGAACTTTAAATCTGCTTATAACCAAGCTCTCTTCAAGCCACCTCTCTGTTTCAAATGCAAATTACCTAGCCAGTGTGCTGTTGAAACAACAACAGGTTGTCTTGAGATATGTGTGAATGTGTGTTGTACTTACTTGGAACGCCGGAGTCATGTTTTTCTGGTGCGCCGGCTCTATCGATTATAAGACGTTGTCACGTCAAAATATCGTGTTATACCTTGAGAGCATTTATTTTAAGTCCGATAAAGAGTATTGTACGAAGATGTTAAGAAAACCTTAATAAAACAAAAAGTTTGCCACAAAACATGCTTTAAAATGGTTTGTCACCTTTAGAAGAGACTACCCAAAATTCTGACTTGAGGAAGTAATATTAAAATCAGATTCATGTTTTGCGACCAAATTTGAAATATAAAATATTGTAAATTAAAATGGCCCCAAAGGGCCAAAGCCGAGCTCTTTCAATCTCTTGGCTTGTGCGCATCTAATCTTCGCACAAGGGGGGGGCCCACCGTGTAACGCCGAATCACGGCTGTTTGGAAGCATTTAATGGCTTATTACCAAGCTGGCGGCAGCGGCGGGTGACCGGGTGTAAAGTTTATTCAAAGAAAACTTTTCATTAGATGTTCCGGGCGGGACCGAACCCACGACCTCTTGCAGCGCTCGCGGACACTAGCCGCTGGCCACCCGGCCACGAAAATCTATTACAACCACCCTATAAACTGAACCTTGCTGCCTGGTGTAGTCATTAAATCTGCCATTCCGAAAATGTTTGCCCTTTGAGCCTCATGTAGATTTTTGTTGTGAGTTTTAATTCGCAATTTTACAAATCAGTTGATTCACTTAATTTCCATAAAATATCGCTTGAGTCACACATAGTTAGCTTTTATTTAAGACAAATAATTTTTCGTAAATGTCACACACAATTTGCCCTAGTCATCATTTATATATTTCTATGATACCAATAATATAGACAAATAAGACCACAATAGGAACGTCTAAAAAAAACTTAAAAATAGTTTCGTGTCAATAGCACAAATTAATTACCCGCAGCCAAAATTAAAGCCAAGTAGGAAAGTTTGCCAGTTTTCGTTTTCTTTTTGCCAGCTTGGGCTAGCTGTGAGTTTCAAATGTTTTACGTTTTTATTTGCCATTCATTGCTGGAAAGTTTTGTCGTTTTGTACTTGGAGTTGTTGTTGTTGCTGTTGCACGATGCGGGCTTTTTTTGTGGCCGACGTTATCTGTGAGGCTTTTGTCTTTTTGGCCGCACAAACACACACACACAGTTAGTTTGGCAACAAAAATGTAAGAAAGATGAAGCAAAATAACAAACAAAATCCACAAAAAAAAATACGGAAATCAACTTTAAGCAAAATGAGGCAATAAAGATTTATCTCAATAGCATGTCCCGCCAAAGCCAATGCAGCAGATTTGTCAAGGATTTGCGGCTGGCAATTTATGTTGGACGCCTGGCTTGGCCAAAGACAGACCTCCACTGCACAAGCCCAACGCACAATTGTTATCTATGATGTCACTTGCAACATGCACATAAATTTTAATTAAACAGATTTCTACGAGTGAAAAATTGAAATTCATTTTCTTGCTAAATTTCCAATTTTTGCAGCATATTTATCAGTCGCCATGCCTTGTTGCTTCGACTCTGCGCTGCTCGGCACCCGGTTCAATTATTCGTGTATTTCTGAAAAAATATGCATCTGGCATTTAGGCCTTGACATGCTTAGGCCTCAGCAAGTCAGCCATACAGAACGGTACCGAGATAAACGTTTTCCAAATTGCAGCAGCTGCGGTGCTTTTATCTAAACAAAAACAGCACATTTTTACTTTGCCTTAACATTTATTTGGCATTAGCAAATAATTTTCTAGGCAGGATCCCAAATATTGTGGGTGAGGGAAAAGCAGGTCAGTCAGTCAGCTCAGTACTGAGCTTATTGTGACTAACCTAATTTCTTGGAAAATTCATTTCAATAAAGTGAAAGAAATAAAATAAAAGTAATTTATTCATTTTTAATTTGGCTTTGGCCAAGAAATAATAGCCTTAAGTTCATTAAAACTGCATATTTAATAATAGCAAAGAGAATTTGGCCATACGAGTAATTCGTTTTGGGAAATTAATTTGATGAACATGTCGGTTTATGTCATTTGAGGCAATCATTTAAAGTCCTCTTTTTACCAAAATCCAAATCAAACAGTGAACGTTAAGGCTTTTAAGTAATAGTGGAAATGAATGCGAAAAGAAAAATACAAGGTAGGCCAAAAAAATCAACCCCTTTGGAAGATGCTCTTATTTTTACAAATAGCCGCCAAAGTCAGATCTGTTTTGACATTTGTGGAATAGACAGATGTAGAATTCAAGTGAACAAGCCATGGATCGATATACTCCCCAAGAACGCGGAATAATCGTGAATAATCGATTTTTCGACCAAAATCATAATGAGCGATGAGGCTCATTTCCACCTCAGCGGGTTCGTGAACAAGCAAAACTATCGCTTTTGTGGCACCGAAAATCCACGAGTGATGCACGAGGAGCCATTACACCCGCTCAAAGTGACTGCATGGTGCGCTGTTCACGCTGGAGGAGTCATGGGGCCATTTTTTTCGAGAACGCCGCTGGTCAAACGACAACAGTGGACGGTGTGCGTTATAGTGTCATGTTAACCGGGTTTTTTCTGCCGCAATTGGACGAATTAGGACTGGAGGACATGTGGTTCCAACAGGACGGAGCAACGGCACACACTGCGCGAGCCATTCTGAAGGCGGCGTTCCCGGGTCGCCTCATCTCTCGTTTTGGCGATTTGCACTGGCCTGCAGGATCGCCCGATTTAACCGTTCCAGACCTTTTTTTTGTGGGGTTTTTTGAAATCCCGTGTTAACGTAACCAAGCCCGAGACCTTGGAAGCCCTCAAGGCCAACATTCGACACGAGTGCGAGAATCTGCAGCCCGAAGTTCTTGCCGAAGTGATGAAAAATGCCATAAATCGAGCCCGTATGGCAATCAATTGTAACGGTGCCCATTTGGCTGATATCATCTTCTCGAAATGACCAATAAAGTTCGAAAGCTTCAAATAAATATAATCAAAATACAGAATATACGATTTTTATTCAGAAAAAAAAATGAAAGTCAAACAACATCGGATGACTTCTTTTGGCCCACCTTGTATATTGCAAACGATGAACTTAAAACAAAACTGACTATGAAAGACCGAGCCACAGTGGGCCCGAGGCCCGAGCTAGCGCTGAATAATTAAAAATTTGAAAATGCGTTTGGCTACAAAATGTTATTAAATACCGATAACTAATACCCCAGGGATGATTGCAATGCAATTTTTTTCAATGATAATCGAAGTTGGCACAGCTGTGAGCTTTTAAAGTAATCATATGGTTTGGCTGCGGGGCTGCAACACATTTTTCACTTTTTGTTTGGCGAAAGCAACTTTACGTAAAAACTTTAATTTTTTAATTTTTGTTACGTTCTCTTTTCTAATTTGATGTTAAGGGTATATATTATGTTAAAAAGTATTTGCATGACCTGTCTAATGTTGTAGTTCCTTGAAAATTGGTTTGTATTGTGCCGTTTAAATAGTGAGCCCAAATTAACCTTGTGCAATTTTTAGTGGAGTAAATTTAATATTGATTGGTGTTTATTGGTGCTATATCTTTGTGTTTGTGAAAACGTGGATCTTTGTGATTATTAATGTTCAATATGAAGCCTCGGAAACGCCCATTTTACAAGATATATATTATTTTAGGAATCATGTCTGTTTCCAAGCGAGCACTTTTTCGGTATGGCGCAAAGGAAAGGCTTCTAACAATAAAAAAATGTTGCTCGAAAACTATGTTTTTGCGAATATTGATGCATCAAAACAAAATGATGAACGGCCATAAAAAAAACAAATTCATAATTTTTCTGCACAACTTTTATTGAGATGGAAGCGGTCTGGAAATCGAGAGGATCATTTTGAGAAAAAAAATAAGGAGTGGTTAGACACACCACTTATTTTCATTTCGAAAGTAAGATGTGCGGGCCTACCTTCAAAATCCTTTGCAGATTGTAGCAGTGGAAGTCAAGTCCAAAAGGCTTCCGAGATTGTCAGGCAAAAGAAATGCTGCCAAAGTTGTTAATATGCTTAGCTCTGACACTAATAGTGTTGATAAAATAAGAAAGTCGCTGGAATTCGAAAATCAGAAACCCATAACATATTCGCCTGATGAAGCCCTTGCTTTATTTATTGAAGGTGGTTTTCACAAAACATACATATAACCAAGATTTTTAGCGTTGTTGCAGAATCATCAACTCAAATATGTGGGATTTGCAATGCAAAACCAAAAATGATGAACGACCTACAGGCTGTAAAAATGGGAATACAGCAAGAAGATTTTTTCAGGACCCAACTTTAGCAGCTGAGATTACGGGAGTCAGTGAGTCATTAATATACCGATTCAGCGTGCTATTGCGATCGTTGGCCTCCGGTTATGAAATTCATCCGGACGCTTTTCCGACATACGCTATTTTATTGCACGGGGTTGAAATAATAGCTCAAGTTCCACTTCCCATAGAAATGTGGTCGGAAGAGGCCCTTGAAGATAGAAATAAAGATTTTCGCAATATTCGTCAGCACTATTCACGAAAAAACCCCAGGGAAAATACAATGACGGACAGTTTTAATTCTTTACTTTACTCGTCTGATTTATTTATATCATCAATAGATAAAAGGCTTTCAAAGCATTTAGGCAATTTTAAAATATTTGATGAAGAGGTGTGCAGTTTATTGCAAGACAAAACATTAATTATCAGTTAACATTTAAAATTAAAATTAATTTTGTTCCTTATATAATTAAATTACACTGAAAATATTAAAAAAAATTCGGAAAGAATAATGATTACCATAAAACAAAGGCACTTATTAACCTTGGGATTATTTTAAAATTAAGGGTTATATGGGAGGTATGTATATTAGTTGGCGGATTTTGCTGAAATTTAAAATGTAATTGTATTTTTATGAAAAAAGCTTAAGTTTCAAATTTCATCAAAATATGTTAACTTTTGCGAGACATATTAATTATTAAGCGCTAGCTCACGCCTCGGGCCCACTGTGCGAGCTAAGAGAGTGTCGAATCAATGCAGCATTTTCCCAAAAGATCAGCCAAGAAATACCTTTTTTGCTTTGATTTAACCCACCAAAGATTAGATTCATATTTATTCAAATTTGAAATTCAGATTTATCAATCAATAATGTTTTGCACCTAAAATTCTACGTGAGTTTTTTCTAACATTCTAAAATTGAAAAGAGAACAGACTTCTTAGAATTAAGAACGTCTTCTACTTACAGTAAGCCGGAAAATTTCATAAGGTCGCGTTCTTAATTTAACTATAAAACATCTTGGATTGAGTACCAACAGCTAGTGAAGGTGACCGGGTGTGTAACTTTTTAAAGGAAAACGTTTTTATTTAATGTCCTGAGGCGGGATCGAACCCACGACCTCTTGCACAGCAGACACACACACAACCCGCTGCAGCCATAAGGAATGATCAATACGATTTTAAAATAGGTAAAAATTTTTTTATATATCCCGAAACAAGCTTAAATAAAGTATTTTTGGACTTAAAATAAGAATGATTTACTTGCATCAAGTATTTTCGTACTTACCGTACTATTAACATCGTTTGTACTTAATTAAGAACCATGTAATAGACTTCTTAAATATACTTTCATCACCCACTCGTTCTTCTGATCTTCTAAATGATCGTCAACTCAAGTCTAAGTTAGACAGGCATATCCAAATATGAAAGAATTCGGAATAATAGTTAGTATATTGTTGAAATTAACTAGATTTTTATTTAAAATTGGAAAAACATGGTTTGAACCAAGGTTCGAATCAAAACCTTCATTCAAAAACGTTGAAAATCAAATATTTGAACATTAACCATTTATAAATTCTGGTTTGATACCGCTTTTTTGGAATGCCTGCAAGCAGGACTGCAGTCCTTATTATTGTGTTGAACAATCTTCACTTAAGTGAATTAATATTATGCTTTCACTAGTTTGTAACTATGAAAATATTTGTTATACCTAGAGCCATTTGAGCTTACCGGAATAAGTCGTTAATCAAAACTGTTTCCAGTTTCGAGTGGGCTTAAAAAGTTAAACGATTGCAGTTCGAATCGTTTTTATTTTGGTGTTTCAGTTTCCGAGTAAATCGATTGTTCGAATGAATGTTTGAATCGGTTTCGAATTATAATTCAGCTGAACAGTTACCTCAACAATTTTGAACAAAACTGCGCATGCTCTGATGCGGAATTGCGAACACTTCGGTTTCATTTCGATCGTTTTGCTTTCGTCTAATTCCAATATCAGAGGTAAAAAAAAATTACACAGAGCAACATATTCCAACTTTTTTCGACTTCCATGAATGCTTTTTCCATATTGCTTGGGCTGTCCTCATTCCAAATCTGTTATCAGTTTTGTTAAGTACATCTTCCTCAGTTTCCAACACAGAAAAAAAAATGGTATTATCTGGGGTCAATGTTATATTTTTTCATATCATTAAAAAGCCGATATGATAAAGCTAAAAATGACACTTGTCAAAAATATCAAGTTGATATTTCAAGCATATAAAATTAATATTTTAAGATCACATTGATATTTTTTTAATATCATTTTGAACCCAATAGAAGAAAATTTAGGAAATGTCGGATAGTTCTAAATACTACCAGCACTACACACTGTGTTGTTTGCTTTTAGTATTATTTATAATTTTATATAAATAGATAAAAACAACAAATTTATAATTTTTATTATATTGTTTTAAGCTTACCGCCTTGACTAGGGATCAAACTCAGGATCCTTTGCACATAACACAAATTACATGGCATCTTATCGTACACCACCATCTGGCACGTGTGAGCTTATGTTCCGCAGGCCTACTTAAATATTTCGTTAGGTTGCTTGAAGTTTCGAAATGTTACACTATTTGTCTCTTTTCTTCTTTGCCATTTTTATACGTCCCTGAAAATAATATTGTTTGACAAAATATCAAATTGATCAGCCCATATCAAATTGATATTGACATTATTTTTTTTCTGTGAAGATATTTCTGGCCAATATACACTAAGCCGTTTGTCTGCTTACCACTTAAAGGCCCAGACGGACTGACGACGTAACGAGAAGTTGCATACAAAAATTGAGAGAAGAAGAAGAAGGCGTAACGATTTCCTTGCACTTTACGTTTACCCCCGTTGGAGTCAAAACGTACTTTTGCGCTTAATAGCGCTAAACAGAGCTTAACATCTCATACGTGGACTCAATGTTAATAGGCTGTGGGCCTTATTATGCGTTGCTCTGCCGGTGCAATATTGTTGCCACCAGATATTACGCGCTGTTACTCTACATGTATGACATCGATCAGCTGGAACTTAACTAAAATAAAAAAAATGGCAGAGTAGCGCTGATTTTGGCGGTAAGACCGAATGCCACTTGGGATTTATCCCACCCCAAACATTCGGACTCAAGGCATGGAGTGAATGGGTCAAGCTTGTTCAAAAAGAAGATCTGTAACATACGTGAACACTTTGGATAAATTGATTCAAATTTCTACCAATATGTGACAGTTGCCGAACTGGTTTAAAGGCTTTGCAGGAGAGCTATTGCTATCATGGCAGAAGCATAAGCGTAAATCACTTGTCATCATAACAAAACACACCTGACTGAGCAGTGTGACCCTCCACCGGCTAATTTAAAAATGCCATGAACCTGGACAACGCTATGCAGCGGCGTAATTTTTTTGTTATTTCTGGTCACACTCGGCATACGTTCCATATTGACGCAAAACGTGGTGGCGTATGCTGAATTACTTACGTCGTCAGTCCGTCGGGGCCTTTAAGATTGAGACAAGTTGTGCAACGAAGTTTTTCAAGCTTCAAAACTCCGTATGATCCTTTCTGCACTTCAAAGTTGTGACAAATTTAAGAATGGTTTTGACTGGTTTTCGGCTATTGGCGCCACTTTGCAGCACAAGCAATTGGCTCGCTTTGAAGTCATTTACAGTAGCATAATCCATGCGTACCGAAGTCAGCTTGGCACACAAGCAGATGTGCGACTGAAACTCGCTTGGCGCACAATCAGAAGGCGGCAAAATCATAATACACATAATATGGGGACCACGGCGCTGCTCGAGTTTTGCTAAGAAGTGCTGTTTTTTAGCAGTTGTTGTTAGACTGTTCCCAAACTTAAATTTCGTGCCCACCGCTGATTTCAATAGATGATGTTCAATAGTAAGAAACAAAATGTATGGTCTGTACGGCCTGTCTTATTGCTTACCCAAAAAACCAGCCGCACGGTTTCTCACTTATTCCGACCGACCGCCAGTAGCTTCTGGATTTGGTGACTTGCCATATAATGTGTGGTTTGGGAACAGGAATGGCGGGCGGCTCCAGTAGTCGGGAAGTTACGGACATTCTACCGGCATAGTTCTCTAGTTCTTTTTTCTTCACTTAAACTTCTTGTTCAACTTCTTGCAACTGCACACTGCGACTCGCTTTTATCTTCTGCCCTACGCGATTTTCCTTCTCTCACTCGCTCGCCGCTAGTGTGACCTTCTAGCGTGAACCTAAAAATGCCAGCATGCCTGAGTGGCACTACCCCACTCCCACAAAAATTTATCTGAAAATATTCGTCAAGTTCAGCGAGAAAAAACCAAACATTTTCAATGAGCATTTTGAATGTCTCTATTTGATCAGTAACACCCAACACTTTACTGTTAATAGCGAATCCAAAATTGGGTCTGCCAAACGTATGTACTGTATCGAAAACAGTTTTCCGTTCGGACAGATATCTATGTGTGAGCGTAAAAGGTTTTTTTTTGGCGATAAGCTTAAAAAAATATTTATTAAATTAATTTTAAACACCAAAGATTCAAAATATTTAATTTGTTTTATATTTTTGTAACATAAACAAGACTGTTAATAATTTCCATTCTGCTTCTAAATTTTATCTTTACATTTTTCTTTACGTTATTTATGCTTTGTTTGGCTTGCCGGTCAATCGGCAGCATATAGTAGACATTATCACAGTGGACAGCAAGAAATTTCGTTTCATAATTTATGACTTGGTTCTTGGCGCTAAACTGCAAAAAGTTGATTTACTGACCAAGATTATTGCCAGTTTTTTACCAAATTTGAGACAAGGCAAACATTTTAATACATCTACCAAAGAGCAAGGACAAAGTGTCTCAAAAAAGCGAATGTTTACAAGCAAGTTTACAAAACCAGCAACCACATAAGGCAGCCGAAACACAATTGTCAAAGCCACAAAGACACAGGAAAATATGTAGTACAATCACACACACAATAACGGACTGAGAATCATAAAGACAGCTGCCTGCCAGAGTGGAATGCGCGGCACATACAAATCTAGTGGCATACTTCTTCACGCGCTTTGTAGCACGTCTTTGTTAGGCTTTTGATTTGACTGTACACAATGGCCATGGGACTTGGAAATTGAAATTGTTGTGACGGCAATCTTGGAACAGACAACTCTGGCAGAACCTGAACTGAACTTTTGACAACTGGCAACTTGCAATTGGCGCTGTAACTGGAGTTTTACAGTTTGGAAGTTTTCCTCAAGTGCTGTGGCTGCTGTCATAGCCAGTCAGGCCAACTACCAACAACTCTTGTCTGTTCTGTCATATTTGCTGAGCATAGTTTGTCCTAACTTTTGGGTACCCCAAGAAACTTTTAGACTGCACTCTCATCTGCAATAGCCAAAAAATGGCCAAGGCCCAACACTCGAAATGAAATTAAGTGCGTAAATTGAAAGTGAACCATGGTTATGCAAATGCAGCAATAGACAACTTTCTGATGGATAAAACTAAATGCTTTAGCTAGGTTTGTTCACTCCTGTCCAAAGGTATCAAATTAAAAACCAAAATGTGCAAAAAAATCCATATATACCGCCTAATCGACTCATTACACCCAACTCTGGTCGTAAATACAAGAAGCTGGAAATAAAAACCACACATTTCGTTTTACTTATCTTAGTTGAGCGCACACCAGCAATGTGCATTAAAAGTAAATCAGCGTCATAAAAACTTGCACAATTATCCGGACACAACTAAGGCCTTACCAAATTTAAACTCCAGCTCCCTGTCTCTCGTCCTCCATGGATACTTAGACCAAGCTGTCAAACATTTTAGCCTTCTCATGGCGATTAAAGCCTCCGCGCTCGGCCGCAATTGTTGTAACGTTTATTGTTTTGCCATATTTTGGTTTTCCGCAGATACCAAAATAAAAAACGATGCTAATGCGAGGGACTGGAAAAGCGAGCTGGGCACACGTATTGATATGCTGACAATGTGTGCGCTGATTTTCTTTAGCAGAAATTGTAATAACAACACGCACAATGGGAAGGGTGGGTGTGCGACAGCCAAAGTCAAGTACATGCCAGACATACCAAATAACTTCACTTATTTTTATTTGCCCCTGAGCAGCGTCACGCCAACTTCCCCTAACTTCAGGAACATTCGACATTTGTGTCAAATGGTGTAAACGCAAAGCAATCAGCGATAAGGCATCAATAATTCGTAACGCGTTTTTGGCTTTTGTCTACTTTGGGGCGCCGATGCGTGCTTTATAAACAGAACTGGCCACATTAAAACTAAAACTGTTTTACTTTTGCCCAGGATTTGGCTTGCGGTTGCTATTGTTTTTGTTTTCTGATTTATGGCGCCACTTGCACATGACAAGCGGCCACTAAGTTTACTGTATTTATATCCTCACCCTCATGCTCTAAGCGGTGTTTTTGCGGGGGAAGATGGAGACCGTGTCTCATTTGCCTTTTTTACTTTTCTCATATTTTGGAGGTCACGTTTTTATCTTTTACTAAACAGCTTCCAGAAAAGACCACAGATAAATTGGTGTTTACTTTAAGGAATGTAGACTTTGCCAGTTTAAAAATTTACAGATTTCTTATACTTAAGCAGAATGCGTGTGAGAGTGTATGAATCTCCACATGAAAGTTCTGCTTAAAGTGTGTCGATAGCAAAGTCTCCCGATGAACAGCACCGCCTGTAGGAATAACTAGACTTGAAGAGCTAGAGCAACCAAATTTGGTATGTAGGCAACGAAACTTACGAAAATAAAAGAACCAAAACTACACTGAGAAAACAACATAATACGAAAATTTTAATATTTGTTTGGAGACGTTTTTCATTTGAAAACGTTTCGATCTAGTTTTTGCACCTAAAATATTTTGTTTTTCTTTTTAATAGCCTATTTCCACTATAATAACATATTTCGAAATGTACATATTTTTTTTCTGAGCGTTTCCATATGATATATACATTTTCATGTAGCTTTTTCAACAAAGTAGCTTTTGAAATGCCAAAAGCTTTTTTCGAATTTAGTACTATTTATTTCAAAGAAAAATGTAGAATCGTTGAAGCCTAGTGGGAAGAGTATTTTTTTCATACGCCGAGGTTGTGGGTTCAAGTCCCCGAGGTGGCTTACTTTTTTTATTTATTTATTTTATTTAAAATGCTTTTAGCATTGTCTATATTTTTTTAAAATGCTGCGTTGTCCAAAAATCCTTTGAGGTACATCGGTAAAATTTGCTCAGCCTTTTAATGTATCTATCATATAGGGGACGCTCAGTCGATTGGACACATATATTAAATATGTACATTTTTTTCCTATGGAAAAAATGTTACATATTTTTTGATATGTGATAAAATGTGACAATATGTACATATTTGCTAAAGTGGAAATAGGCTATAAAACGAGTATTTGCCATTTATAAATGCTGAGTTTTTGATTTTATATGTCATAAAAGCATTTGTTTCTTTTAGAATTTTTTAAAAACGTGCGTTTTTAGTGCTCCGTTTTCTCAGAGTACTAAGGAATTTTTATTGCTAGTATAGCCCTGCATGAGTTAAATTAAATTTTCCCTTGGCTCTTTTAACACAACCTGTTAGAACAAGAAGCATTCAAAACTCATGGGATTAGCTGTAAATAAGGAAAAGAAGAAGTTTCTAGTCCCGTCTCGCAGTTAGTCTACGCGTCTTGGACAAACTCTTCGTAGATCATTTTTCATATCCTTTGGACGATTTTCAGCTCCGTTGGATGATTAAGGAGGTCTTCTAGTAAAATCATAGTAAAATTGTAAATTCATTGAAATATTCCTCATAACATGAGGCATGATCTGTTTGAAATGATTCTGAACATGAATTTCATACACACGAACGTTCGTTTTAATCAAATTGGATAAATAAAATATAGTTTGTCAGCGTCAAGGGTCGAACTCACAAGTCAAGAGTTATGCAGTTTGTAAGACCTGCGGATTTAGGTACAGAAATAGTGTGCAAAATTTCAAAATGATCGGTACATTAGATTTCGAATGACAGTGTGAACCGACTTAAAAAAAGATACTTTTCAGGAGAATGATTTAAAGTTTTGGACGCTAGAAAATCCATGATAAAACTGAATAATTCTTTCATACTTACGTAGAGTCGTCGATGCCTGGTCCATAGATTATTGAGCTTTCCTCTAGGATGTCCAAAGCATCTTTTTGTGCTTGTCGACGCAAAATTCTCTCTATTTTGCTGTCAGCCGCCAGGTATCAAGGTGCCAGCGCGCTCGGCAGCTGCGGAGCAGGTATAGAAGACCGGCCGGGACCGCCCCTCGTTCAAATGGTCATATCTTTTTCAATTTTCGTCCTATTGACATGAAATTTCAACACAACATTCTTTAAATGTTTTACATTAATGAAAAAAAAAATTTAAGTACAATATTTTGCTTACAATTCTCAATGTCGTTTGGCTCTCACAGAGCACCCTTAAGTCTCAGTTATTAAATCTCTGTCCCATCGCCAGCTCAACCCTTATTTCCATTTGTTGTCTTCTGTTAATAGCCGCGTCAAAATTCGCCGTCAGCTGGCCATTAATTTATTTTATAGCCTGCCCCAGGGCATGGCATAAGCCGTTTTAGTCTTTTGTCCTTGAAAAGCCTAATGAACTTTTGCTTGGGCGGTGGATGGTAGGGGGAAGGGCCAGTAAGTCAAATGAAAACAGCGATATTCCTTTCATTCATACAATGTCCAGAGAAGTGAGTCATAATGCTAAGCTTTTTCCTTAGTGCACTGCAGCGAACGGTTTTTCTTTTTCCCCCCAGCGGACATTTGTGAAAAGAACTTTTGGGGAGTGCAGGGTTCGCTTGTATTATATGTTTATATTTATGTTTATGCTGATTATTAATATTCGTACAAGCACACTCATGCAATGCGAGCTGGGCGAAACAAACAAACATTTAAATGATTTTTATGCCTTCGCACAGAAGTACGAGTAAGTAGGCTGTGAAATTGTGTCTCCCAAACATTAAAGTTTAATGTTTTGTGCGAGAACTTTGCATACATGATCATTATCGGGCATCGTACATGCATGTATGTTTGTTTTTGTAATAAAAATACATTTTATTTATTTGCACAAGGACCCAGGACCCTCAACCCAAGGTAAACAATTTAATATGCGCTTTACATTTTTTATGTTTGGGTCGCATTTTGTTGCTTATATCTTATTAGTTTAATAGCCTTTGGGCGATAATTCAATTAGCTGCGTCAGATAAGTCCAATTTATGGTCCATGGTTCGAATTTGGTTTGGCTCGGGCATTAACCTGACCGGGCCACACAAAGCACAATCAAGGGTGAGCTCAAAGAAAAAGGTTTAAAATGTGTAAGAGACATGACGGAAGGAGTACAAAAGTATAAGAAATGCGATATAAAACCATGTTGGTTAGGGGCAAACAGAAAATTTTATTAAAGAGTAGTGGAAAGACAAGTCTGGTGGTTTATCTGAAACCTCACTTTGTCTGAACCAAAACTAATAACTTGTATTTATTCAACCTACACAACTTGTCAAGGCATTTGGCGACTATTTCCAAGCGTATTAAATAAAAATCATAATCGCATTCCCCAACATAAATATTATTTTTAGCTTCAGGCTGTTCAATATCCTTATGGATATTATTATGCACCATGTTTGCAATCCTTTAAAGCAATTCGCAAAAGGACTTCGCTGCCATTGGGTTGTTTAGTTTGTAGTGTAGACCATTTTCCGTTGGCATTTTGTGTAATATTTATAATTTATGGAGGTTTTCGCCACATTGTTTGCTATCGTTTTTGGGCCGCTTTGGTTGCTTTTTCGTCCCCTCCACGCACGGAGCAGGTTTATTAAGTAAATTGTTTCCGTTACTTTACGGATTTCCTTTCCAATGTCTGTGGGTTGGTTGAGTGTGCCAATCTTTGAAGTGGACCCACAGACTCTTAACAATGATAAACCGCCTCCGCAAAGCATAAAGCCAAAAAAAATACCCGAGCAGGAAGTCGGCTCGGCCGGACTCAACCGTCTGGGACAGAGAGCGAGATTCATTAAAGCGATTTTTAGTGCCAGAAATTTATGTGTCAATGAATTTTGCCGAGCTACGCCTTTGACATCAATTTTCGCTCTCCACTGGAAATTGAATTTGCGGGCCGGTCAGCCATTTCAGTCAGTCAGTCAGTCTGGGCCGCAGTTGTCGTCGCCATTTAGCTCGTAATTTTTATGACCCGTTAGGCCTCATTTGGTCACGCAGCGCCATGTTTATTGTTCTTGTCATATTTCTTCTTTATTTCTGCTGAGCTCAGAGCTGAAATATATGCAGCTCAAGGTCATCATTTGTAGATATGAATGTTTATTTTCATATTCCTGCTGTTGCTTTATGACTGCAGCAATTCCAACATTTGACTCCATTTTATAGACAACTTTTCGATTTATGTGCAAAACATGGCCGGGCATTATTTGCAGCATTGCTTATGGCTTTTCATAGCAGGCATTTTAGGTGCTTGAATTGTACAATAAATAAATTAACTTAATGTTTAAATTTTTGGCATAATTACCAAAAATATAATTAGCCAACTAAATAGAGAGAGGGATGTATAATATAAGGTGATATTGTGACCCGACTTTAATGTCTTTATTTATTGTACAAATATTGTCGCAATGTTTCGCTAATTTACATTAGTCGATGTTGTGTATCATATCTGCCCCGTCAAAAAATTTGTTCAGAGAATTCAAGAATCTGAAAAAAATGTATAGTAGGTACCAGAGTCCTGCAACAAGCCTCTAATGTTCGATCACACTCGTGCGTTTACTTTGCTTGGTTGGACTCGTCGCCTTGGTTCGACACACTCGAAACGATCCCAAGCACATTGAGTCAGAACGAGTAAGCTGTTTGCTTAGTACGAGTAATAATATGAACAAGCTTTTCATAACACGAATCAAAATAAGCCTTTTCCACACTCTACTCTTGTTTACTCGTACGTACTCTGCTGGCTGACGGCGAGCTTCGACAAGCCTCTTATGCAATTGTTGTTGTCTTTTGAAAACTTCAAACAACAACATGCCACAAGAAGGAAAGAGAAAGCTTATGCAAAATACAAATGCAAAGAATAGGCCATCATGCTATCTCTTTTGCGCTCACAAATTGTGGTATTTTGTGTGCTTTTGACGATTGTGTACAAGAGTTGATTGTAACATCTCGCAGCAGATCTTTGATTTCGGAAACAAGTACTCTAGGTAATTCGCGGCCGAAGCTAGGAGTAATCGCGAGTTTTTATACCGAACGAACTTTACTCGTGACGGCTTGCATCAGAGCTTCGATTTTGTAACAAGGGGCATTGCGTCGACTCGTGGCCGAACTTGAGTATGAGTTAGGGCAATACTCGAGTAAGACAAACCTTGAGTGCTAAGCGATTGTACTCCTGGCGGCTCGTTGCAATTTTTTACTAGGTACATAATCGCTTGAATTTATAATAAAAGATGCGTTTTATAAATCTGACATACGGCGATTTCGAGAAGGAAACAAAGCAAAAGTCAAGCTGTAAAATTAGAATGTACATTTTCATACCTTCAAAAATTCAATTATCTTTTAAAATCCGTAGTAGTAGACCGATGAATGCTAAATTTATAACAATAATTATATGATCCATTTTACTAATGATTGACGATTTAAATAGCTTGGTGAATTGAACGAGTTTGCCAGAACCTAAAAAGTCTAAATTTTGATCTGTCAACTGATCAAAGCCTTGGGTTCGATAAGTAAGAAATTGGCCAGCGAAACATAGCTTAAACTTAACAATGAGAATTAATCCTCGTATTGAACCTTCATTAAAATTTTAGTAGTTTACAACCTTAAATCCCTCTTCTGGCCTAGACGACTGAATTTTACCAGTTTTTTTTCTAAATTCTAGAATGAAATCTTGAAAACATTTTCTAATTCTGTTTGTATTTGGTTGCTCGATTCATTAAAAAAAATACAAAATTAAAAATGTGGGAATGCGATGGCTGGTGGCCGGGTGGCTCAGCGGCTAGTGTGCGCGACCGCTGTGCAAGAGGTCGTGGGTTCAATGCCGCCTCGGAATATCTAAAGAAAAGTTTTTTCTATGAGAAAACTTTACACCCGGTCAACCCCTCTCTGCTGTTGGCGCAAGCTTTGTAGTAATCAGCCATGCAAAAGCTTCTCAAACTGCCGTTCGGATTCGGCGTTAAATTGTAGGTCCTTTCTCTTGAGCGAAAAATTTTAAGCGCACAAGCCAAGAGATTGAGAGCAGCTGGCTTTGGCCCTTTGGGGCTTTGTCAAGCCATTTTACATTTTACAATGAGATGGCTGGCGGTTCAGTGGTTCATAAAGGCATATTATGAAATGTAATGATTTGTGTCTACTATTTATGATTTCTGTCTTAATGTGACTTTTCGCACACTTTGGAAATTGAATTCTTACAAACCATTTAAATATCTTTAAGATCCTTATAAGAATGTCAAAAATTTATAAAGTCGGATTTTTAGGATTCGTCTATGAGTTCATAAAAAGAATACGTATTATACAGCTTACACACCCTTTTAATCGTATAAGAAACAACTTTCTTGGCTATGATTAAATTAAATAGAAGAAGTTCTATAGAAAATTGAGAATATTGTCCAAAAGACGGACGACAAATCAATTATTTTCTTTCAAGAAAAGAATGATGCCTGGTGTATTAAGGGATCGGCGGGCAAGTGCGGAAGACTTACAAAAGTACATGTAAAATTTTGTGTCAAATTAAGTTCGGTTCAGTATTTCTGAAAGGAAGCCGGTTTGGCTTGCGGTTCGGCTCACAAGCTGGAAAAAGCGGTTCGGTTCGGTTTAGAACCAGTTTGCACCCATGATTGGTAAAAATTTAATGATTGATAGCTAAATTATGAGCAAATTAAACTTTGCTGCTTCGTCCCAAAACTAGTATTGGTCATGTTGGTTTTCAAGCTTGCTGATTTTGCTTATTGGCGTCAAATTGTTGTCATTAACCACGTGAAGACGCTGCTTTTGGGTGCTAGTCGCTATAGAATCCGTCTGCAGCGTTCATTGAGAATAAGATAAAAGGCAGAACGCCACCCAGAACTGGAAATAGCTGAGGGATGTTCCCACTCGAGTTGCCAGATATTTAAAAAATATCTCTATCAATATTTCTTTCGATATTGAAAAAGTAACACTTTGATATTGCTATTTTGTTGCAAAAATGAATAGCAATTTCTTTAGATTAATCAAGTCTATTTAGGTAATTGTGGCCGGGTGTGGTGCAGCGGGTATTGAGTGTACCTGCTGTGCAAGAGGTCGTAAGTTTGATCCCGCCTCGGAACATCTAATGTTAAAAGTTTTTTCTTTGAAAACTTACACACCCGGTCACCTTCATAACTTGTTGGCGCCGGCTTTGAAATAACTAAGCAAGAATAAACTTCTGTTACTTTGCCGTTCGGACTCGGCGTTTCACTGTGTAGGTCCCTTTAGAAGCTTACAAGCCAAGAGATTCAGAGAAGCTCGGCTTTAGCCCCTTGGGCTGCTGCTTAAGGCCAAATATTATACACTTGAAAAGTGTATTATAATTTTGCCCAGAAGCTTGGAACGCATAGAAGGAATCAATTCCGACCACATAAAGTACTACTGTGGGCAAAAAGTAGTCGGAATTTGTCGATTTAAATTACGCGGGCTAATATTTTCGCCCGAATATTTTTTTAGTTGGCAGCACTGTCACTGACTTACAGTCAAATTTCATGTCAAAATATTCATTATTGTTTGAGTAACGCTTGGTTTTTGACACGCAAATAGTGGTTTCGGCGATTTTTGAAATGTCTGAAATTATCAACAAAGAAAGCGATAAATTTGCTTCCTGAATGGAATTACCGCTGCGGAAACGTTGAGAATGTTGCAGAAGGCTTACGGCGACCAAGCTCTGCCAAAATCAACAACATTTGACTAGTACAAATGGTTTAAAGAAGGCCGAAAACAAGTCGAAGACGAACACCGATCTGGACGACCATCAACACAACTGATGAGCAGTCAACAAATGCAAAGAATTGGTGCTCCAAAATCGTCGATTGACTGTCCGCGACCTTACTGAACTTGTTGGAATATCAGAAGGATCAGTAAAAACCATTTTGAAAGACCACCAGGGCCTGAAAAAGTCAAACTCGTTTGGTGCCAAAATCGGATAATGGCCACTCCACGCGACGTTATTCGCGGCATTTGGCCAAAACAACACCATCGTCGTTCCGCAACCACCGTATTCGCGCCCGTGTGACTTCTGGCTATTCTCCAAACTCAAAAGACCACTCCGAGGACACCGTTCGAGTCGATTGAAGAGATTAAACGTGAATCGGCACGCGCCTGAAGGCCATACCGAAAGGACTTTTTTGGCATGCATCGAGACTGGAAAAAACGTTGGCATAAGTGCATTGTATCGAGGGGATTACTTTGAAGACGAGAAATTGATTTGAATAAATAAGATTTTTTGATTTATAAACAAATTCCGACTACTTTTTGCCCACAGTAGTATATATATTCTTGATCAGTATGACGAGCTGAGTCGATTAAGCTTTGTGCGTCTGTCTGTCCGTATGTCAGTTTTTACGCAAACTATTCCCCCAGTTTTGAAGCTATCGAGCTAAAATTTTGCACAGAGATATCTTTAAGCTCCGCGAAAACCGAATGATCACTTCTTGAAGCTGCCATACAGATCTTTTTTTTAGTGTTCCAATCACACGAGACATAAAGCTTATACATTAAGTCATTGGTCACAAAAGTTTCAACTTCGGCAAACATTTTTTATTACTTTTATTAAGGCAATTAAGATGTCATTTGACACGTATTAAAGAATTACGTTCTCACTAAGCTCAAATTCTTGATATCAAGGACCTCTGAAATTCTAGAGAAGGTTCGAGCCGGTTGTTCGAGCCAATTGATATGTTTAAGGTTCGGTTCTCTAGTCGGTTTATTTACTTATTTGCTTGGTATCTGAGATCGTTGGAACAGTTCTTTGTAACAAAAATTAAACATGTATTTGATAAGATGCATCCGGCTTAGAAAGCCATAGATCTTATTCATTATAGTTATCATTTATAAGACCTCAAGACCGCTTACAAAAGTGCCTGGACTTATAATCTTAAAAGTAACCTCCCCTTATATGTATATAAATATATAAATCAGTTTAGCTAATCACAATTTGACTTATGATTAATTTCCTTTTCGAAATTCATATTGAGTGAAGACGTTGATGTTAAACAGAAAGCATTTGATATTTATAAAACGTTGAGTTCAGGTTTTGAACGAAATGTTGTAATTTTTGAAAATTTGAATGAATTGGAGCTGCTTAATAGCCACCGTACTTAGTTATAGCTCAAATCATCATTATATCAATCAAATCAACATCTTTCTATTTCAAGCATTCGAAAAGATGAAACAAAAAATCAAAAAAAATATCTCGAATATATATTCCATATCCGATATATCTGATAATGATTTATAGTCTTTTTGAACCAAAATATCGATATTTCAACACATCAATATAAGTTCCGGCATACCTAGTTGCCTTCTTCTTTGACATATGCACTCCCTGCTGAAGCTGACGGAGGCTTAAGCGAAGTATACAAATGCCAAAGTTACAGATGTGTAGCTTAATATTATTTCCAAATGCTATTGGCCTAATTAGGCGCGTAATCTATTCGGTTATCTATGCAAAATGGCTTAAAAATAATTAACTATAACCGCTCCAACGCATAAAACAATTGCATTCCGAAACCTTATCACTAGCTGCATAAATTGAACAAAATTTAATTTTCAAAACTTTTGGATTCACAAAAACATGCAGCTTTTTACATGAGCCAATGCAAATGCCGGCATCAAAAAAAAATGTATATATATATTCAAAGAGCAAATATTTAAACGGCGAGTCCTTTTTTTTTTACTTAATTCATAAATATTCATGTCCCGGGAAAGGCATCTGAACCAAAAGGGCACATCACTGCCGCCGCGCATCCAAGCGAATAACGCACTGAAACCGAAAGCCGCTCAAAAGAGCGCGAATTCAAGAAATTGCATTGACCGAACAAAAAATAGCTTTTTGGTCAGGCAAACACAATCAAAAATGAAGGCACAAGGAATGCGCAATGTAAATCTTTGAGCCACTTGAGCATTTCATTGCTGGCAGCCGAACAAAGAAATCAGAAAGATAAGCAGAAGCTCACAACGATGCAAACGATAGCACAAAACGAAAATAAAAAACCAAAATAACAATAACAATTCAACGAACAATTGAAGGAGGGCGTCAAGAGAACGTCCAGTTCGAGGTCTACGGTATTTTCTATGTAAATAATTTAAAACGGAAATGACGTAGATTATGAGCCAGGCAAGGCGGATGTAGCAAGGACGACCATGAGTCGCTGGCAAACTAGCAAAAAGGCAAAACATGAATACAAATAATTTGCAAACAATAGCCGAGGCCCAGGCACAGGCAAAGGCACGGGCACTGCGAAAACAAGCCCAAAAAGTAGACAAGGTTTTGCTGTTATTTGCATTTTTCTAACCGTCGTCGTTTTGCTTACTGAAATAAATTCAAATTAGAGGAAGGAGAGGACCAACAACAAAAACAACAACAAAAAAGTCGCATGATGCGCAGTTTTTTTTTTGTTCTTTTCGGTCGAGACTGTGCCTAATTTAGCGTTAGCAGGAAAACTATTGAATGGCCAGATTTGCGTGGCACTGACAGTAATGTTCAGAGTTTTCGATTGAAATGTGGATGTAGTTTTAGCTGTATAAAAAGAGAACCTAGATTTAAGCTTAATACCGCTAATTTCAGTTAATTTTGTGTTCGATTTTGTTGCCTAATGTCAACGCACTCTTGTCGCAGAACTGGCATAAGTTCAGGCTTCATAACAAATTGATTGTTATTAATTGAAAATTGATTAATATTAATATAATTGGATTAACATTAATCAATTTGATCTAATTAATACATTTTTGCCTCAAATTAATGCGCATTATTCACAAATAAGCTACCAAATTGGACTAACGAAATAAAATTAAAAAACAAACTTATTCCACTTTTAAATTTATTGCCCTCACAATGAATTTGATTTTCCTACTTTGCCTGTTTTCAGTGTAATTAAAATGTTATTAAAACCTTTTCTTTTGACATATTCACCTGCATTTACGGCTTATTAATTGTTTTCGTTATTTGTGCATGAAAGGCAACCAGTTTTTAAATAAATTATTTGGTATTTAAGTTGCCATTTATGTGCACACGCCCCCTGCTCCATAATAGTGCAATAATTGTAATCAACATTATGACAATAACCAACATTTCTCACATGTCAGCTGTTAGTAAATTAAAACGATGCTTGTTTATTTTATGAGTGCAGAAGCATACAATATTAAAATATTTATTTATGGGCTACCCTTTTGCCCAATTCACTACATTTCCCTCACAAAACAATTCAACCCCACAAAATGCCAATTTGTGACGGGCCAGCAAGCTTCTTTCCTGGTCTAATGGCAATTTGAAAGCCATAAAAGACATTTGCGGCATTTAAAAATGAACCAGAGCGTAGGAAACGGCCATCATTTGTTATGCCGAGCGCACATAAGTATGATACAAGAAACGAAAGTGAAATGATTTATACATAGAACAAAGGATTTACACTGCTTGCACACAACCGAAGACAGAGAACCGAAATTGGCAAATTTAATTTAATCAAATCAATTTTCATTACGCGCTCAAGTTGCCTTTCTTTTTTGTTTGGTTGGTCCACTGAGCTCAGTCATTACATACATATCAACATATCAACAAAAGGGGCCACGCCTAGGGAGTCGTTAAAATGCAGTTTAGAACAGCAACAACAACAAAGAAACAATAAAGCCACCAGAAGACCAACCGTTTGATAAACAGCCAGAGATTTGGGCATATTCACCCAGCTTAACAATATATAGTAGACATTTTTGTCGCACTTTTTTCAGTTAACGCGCACTTTTTATGCGCTAATAAAAGACATACCTTTTGGTATATCAACATTAACTTACTTACTGACCATCAACAAGGATGAGTGTGTAAGTCCATTGGAACATTGGGTGGCACATTGGTTTCAGATTGGTGTATAACTGAATGCCATAGACCCAAAACACAAGACCCAAAAAGAACTCAAATGCCGTTCTATATATTTGTATACCTATAGTAGGTATGATTAAGGGGTTAGGTGGGTTTCAAAGGCTCAAAACAGGTACATTTTTACGAATTTTTATTTAACCAACAAAATATTTCATTCCATCAAATTACCATTTAAAAGGTATATATTTTATAAGTAAATTGTGAAATTTTCATTGAAAAATATTAAAAATTAAGGCGTGGACACGTCGTCTCCTGTGACCCCTCAAAAAAAGGACCCTCGGCGTAGTCAGGATAACTCATGACAGATTCATCCAAAATGCAAAAACCAAAAATTTTCTGTGTAGCTTAAGATGCTTAAAGCTCGTGCTTAGACGAAGGAAAAAAAAAAAAATTGCTTTTTGTCGTTGTTGAGAAAACAAAACACAAAAATAAATTTTATTTGCACCCCTTCATGTCCTTGAAAAAAAAAAAAAAAATCAACGTAAAATTTGGAAAAAATAAAAAATCCCTTCGTTCAAGCACGAGATAATGTTATTTTAAAGAAGTGTGCAAAATTTGAAAGAAATCGGTCATTTTTCGAGAAATCGTGACTACCGATTTCCAAAACGTAGTTTCGAGAAAAACGCGATTAAAGATTTACATTCACGCTGACATAGCCCGATGGGTAGAACATCCGAATGCTATATCTCTTAAAATATTACTCAGATCGTTTTAAAACTTTGAGAGAATATTCTAAGCATATTGAATTATGAGATAAGCAATAAAAAAAATACATCTTTTTGAAATTTTGAAACCCACCTAACCCCTTAAGTTGGAAATAAAATCGATTTGTTTGTTATATTTTTAGATTTTCTCCTCTTCTTTTTCTTGTACAAGTCAAAGACGCAACATAAAAAATAAAAACAGACGTATATTTAGATAATGGGATGATATAATTAGGGCTGCAAACCTTAAATAAAAACAAAAGTGCAACAAAAACCTGAATTAGAAACTGCTTCGAAACTAAATTTTTCACAAAAATAAAGATATTGTAATCAGTGCTGAAAACTGGTTTTAACCTGAACCGGTTCTAACCCGGAACTCCGACTTTAATTTTGCTGTGAACCGATCCTTGAACCGAACCTCTTTAAAAATAAACGCTGAACCTGTTCCGAATCAACAATTTCGGTTCGGTTTAACAAAAATTATGGACATTAAAAAATTTGACCCACGGTATAGCGACTTCTTCTTTTATCTGATCGGTTTCGGGCGACTAATTCTTACAATCGTCGGGAAAGTTTAACAAAACGTCTAGAAAATTGTTCAGCATACATTTTCCCTTTTTTGTTTAAGCTCCAAAGGTAATAAAATGATTCACCATAAACAAGAGCTTCAAATGTACATTGATAATATTTTTTATAGACTACGAAATGGACTTTTGACCCAAAACCACCCAATTCCCATTCGACTTGTGCCGTTTTTAGGTCGATAGCTATTTGTAGAACACTTGGGACTAAAGATATTAGTAAACCAAGAAAGCAAAGCTAACTTCGTCTGTGCCGAAGTTTAAATACACCAGACGTTTGTGACCAATGACTTAATTTATAAGCTTAATGTCTTGTGTCATTGGGATATGAAATAAAAAACTTAAAAAATAAATAGGGAAAAAGTTAACTTATGCTCTGCCGAAGTTTTGTATACCCTTGCAATTTGTTTTTCTTAGTGCAATCATGGAAAAGCATAACAAACTGTAAATTACTAAATTTGGAGGCGATTCCAATTAAAAACAAAAGATTTTTTCTCACTAGAACTAGTTTTTCGACCGATCGTTCCTGTGACAGCTATATGCTATAGTCATCCGATCCAGCCGGTTCCAAGAAATGTGCGGCGTATTTGTACTAAAAGACCTCGTGTAATTATACACCTACTCATGAAAAAAATTTGTGGCTCTATCCCTTATAGTCTCTGAGGTCTAGTCGTACAGACTAACGGACAGGGCTATATTGAGTCTGTCTATGATAACGATGATCAGAAATATATATACTTATGGGGTCGGAAAAGTTTCCTTCTCCCTGTTACGTACATTTGCACAACTTCATGATCCCCTTTTCCCATTTTTTAAATTTAAAACTAAATAAATGCAGCAACATTTGAACTTCCAATAGCAAGCTCTTAGAAAAAACTGAAAAAATCCTTCCTGGTGATGTGGTGCCGACTTGAGCGATGGATTCACTATTCGTTGCGATTCTTGCTGCTTTATCGAAAACCTACGTGAATCAAAATAAAATAAAATAAAATAAAAAAAAATAAAAACAAAACTATTTATAACCTTGAGCTATCAAAGCCCAACCAATAATGAAGATATTTCACAAATTATGAAAAACGGAACGGAAAACGGAGAGTCAAGGACTGCTGTGATTTATACTTCTATAACGCCTACTTCGATCAAGAAAACAAATCATCTTCTTCTTTCTTTTGGTCTTTTACGGTCTCGACCGTCCCGAGCGACATTCCACCAGGAGGACACACCCAGCTCCGCAATATCTCCCTGCACCTGGTCGCGCCATCGCCGTTTCGGTCGACACGGCCCGGGCTGGCCTCCTAACTCGTTCGCATGCCGACTGTACATCTTTTTTGTGGGTGGCTGATTAATATTGCTACATCAAGTACAGTAACTAGAATAACTTTTTTTCAGTGTATGGAATTCATTTTTCTTTTATTCATGTTAAAGCCCATTCAATTTTATTAAATATACCATAATTAGTTTTAAAAATAGGGGAAAGCTAACTTCGGCTCAGCGGAAGTTTTTTATACCCTTGCAGCTTCCATTGAAAACAAAAAAGTTTTTCTAACTAAGACTACTTTTTGGACCTTACTTTTCTATGGGATCTATACTATATACTATAGATTTCTGATTTCGACCAAACTTGGTGAAATCATGGAAAAGCATAATCCACTGCTAATTACGAAATTTGGAGACGATCCCGTTTAAAACAAAAAAGTCATTCATACTGCAGCTATATGCTATAGTCATGCGATTTTGATAAATCTTTGTGGAAATGTGTATATATATAAAATAAGAATATGCCAATAAAAAGGACGTTTTCATTAACAATAAACAAGTTTTCATCACTCGAACTAGATTTTCGACCGATCGTTCCTATGGGAGCTATATGCTATAGTCATCCGATTTCGACCAAACTTTGTAGAATTGTGTAAAAGTACATAAATTTAGCGTATGCCAGATAAGGACGTTTTCATTAAAAACAAAAGTTTTTCTCTTAGAACTAGTTTTTCGACCGATCGTTCCTATGGCAGCTATATGCTATAGTCATCCGATTTCGACCAATCTTAGTGAAATCATGGGAAAGGATAGTAAACTAAGAAATACGAACTTTGGAGGCGTTTCCATTAAAAACAAAAAAGTTTTCATCACTCGAATTAGATTTTCGACCGATCGTTCCTTTGACAGCTATATGCTATAGTCATCCGATCCGGCCGGTTCCGACAAATGTGCAGCGTATATGTACCAAAAGACTTCGTGCAAAGTTTGGTGAGGTTAGCTTTAAAACTGACGGAGGAGAACGGAGGAGGAGCATAGAAACAGACACGACGGACAGACGGAAGGGGGCTAAGTCAACTCAGCTTGTCATGCTGATCAAGAATATATATATTATATGTGATCGGAGATGCTTCCTTCTATGAGTTACAAACATCCGGACAATTTTATAATACCCTCTGCAAGGGTATACAAAATTCGGCCGAACCGAAGTTAATTTTCCCCTATTTTTAAACTACGAGGGCGGTCCCAGAAACAGCCGACCTAACTACTAAAACACAAAAATTTATAATGTTTTTTATTTTTATTTTTCAACATAGGATCCTTTTAGGCCGATACACTTTTCCCAGCGATGTTCAATTGCTTCGATACCTTTTTTATAATAAGAACTGTGAAGCTCTTCAAAATAGGCATTAACCTCGGACTCCACCTCTTCATTGTTGCCAAATCTTTTTCCTCCGAGCCATTTTTTCAAGTTTGGAAATAAGAAATAATCAGAGGGAGCTAAGTCTGGCGAATAAGGGGCGTGAGGTAGCAATTCAAATTTTAATTCATTAATTTTAGCCATTGCAACGGCAGAGGTGTGAACCGGCGCATTGTCATGATGGAACAGCAAACGCGGCACCCATCTTGCGCATAACTTTTTCATGTCCAATTTTTCGGTCAATATGCGATGTACAGCACTTTTTGAAATGCCTACACATTCAGCTAACTCGCGAACTTTCAATCGCCGGTCACTCAATACACATTTTTTAATTTTGGCCACCATTTCTGAAGTGGTCACCTCATTTGGACGCCCATTACGATGTTCATCTTCGCAGCTCAAATTTTATTGTTGTAAACGAGGGAGCAGAATTACGTAAGGTAGAATCCAGCTCCTTTTTAATATTGGTTGGACTAAGACCTTTTATATGAAAGTATTGTATCACATAACGATGACCAATTTTGTCCATGTTTGCAAATCAATAACAAGCGTTCTCTATTAAAATCGACCAAAAAAAAACTGTGCAAGGTAAAGGCACCAAACTTCAAACTTAAGCTTTTAATAGTCGGTACTTCCCCTTCTTAATATTTTTTGTGAACATTTTCCAACACTACTGTGCTACGTCGGCCATTTCTGGGACGGCACTCGTAGCAACTGTCAACTAAATGTGTTGCCAAGCTATGATATTTTAGAATATTGCCAATAGTTCAAAAAATAGCTATATTTCCTGCTAGCCCCCAGATTACAAAGGGTCTGGCAAGCCAAGAGAAGGGGTGCGGCCCAATGACGAGAATTTTGAAATTTCCGTTTTAATTGAATAGGTTACTTAAAATTAAACTGATCTGGCCCAATTTTGGGTTTCTTTAATGCAATGTCCTTGAGATATCGATAAAAATCGGTTTTTCATAAGGTTATTTTTTAGATGGCAATATCTCGGGCCCCAGAGTAGCTAGAGACATGAAATAAATTTCGACAGACAGAAAATTGAACAAGGTTATTGAAAATGAAAATCAGTTCCTTACACTGAAAACTTTTTGTTTATATTGGGGGAGTTCCCGTTAAGGCGCCACCTTAAACTTTTAATGTAGCTTCTTCGAACCAGAACTCCAATTATCTGAAAGTTTAAAAAATGGTTTGTTTCTTTAGAAAAATTTAAAAATATATCTTTACTAGACTAAAAGTAATTGCACTGGCTTACGAGCTGTTGCTCCAGAGAAGATAGCAAACAATATTCATGTTTTTTGGGCGCGCAACTCAAAACAATTGCCCGTTTTCCTCCTGCACTTCTGGTTCAAGAGATACATATTTGGATAAACATGTGTGGAACGAGCTTTGGTCACATTTTTAGCTGGAAATTTATTTCTTGTCTCTAGCTACTCTGGGGCCTTATGAAAAAAAGAAACCCAAAATTGGGACAGATCAGTTAAATTTTAAGTAACCTATTCAATTAAAACGGAAATTTCAAAATTCCCGTCATTGGGTCGCACCCCTTCCCTTAGCCTGCTAGACCCTTTGCCCGCCAACTGGATTTAAAAAACACCAGATCTGGTGGAATAATAGCTAAATTGTCAGCACTGCCTTCGTCAACTGATTTAGACTTGCTTTCACGAAATTTAAATCGGTTTGCAAGAATACCACTAATAAATATATGTATAAGTAATGCTGGGTTTATACTGCGTCACAGAGTGTCACATTTTAGTGTCACAATGTCAAATTCGTATGGAGCTGTGACATTGTGACACTAAAATGTGACACTCAGTGACGCAGTATAAGCGCAGCATAAGTATGACCATGCAATCGCGATAGTTTTCGTATTTACCGGTGGAAATGCTATCGATAGTTTGGCGTGTTTCGCCATTATTGAGTGTGTAGCCCTGTACTGATTTTTGTGTCAGTCTCTGTAAAAAAGTTCGGACAGCAGGTTGTGACGTGAACGATAACCAAAATGATAATTAATATCAATGCTAATAATTTGGTAAGTTAAGAACATTTGTGTTGTACTTGTGGCTAATTATTCCATCTTGAAGAGAGTCTACCTCCGTAACCGTACAGCGTCTCGAGGCGGTCGGCGTAACGGTAATGGCTTTCGCTTTTCTATGTCGACGCGTAGCTTGGGCTTTTGTGTTGGAAGTATTGCGCGTAATCGCATGTGGCGTGCATACCGTCAGTCGCAAGCTGCGACTAATCGTGGAGTTGGAGAAGATGGAGATTCGTTGAATGATCAAGAGCATGCCGACGACGGAGGCTTTGGAAATCAAGTGAACGAGGACTCCTCGTCTGGCCGCAATGGCTTATCGCTTGCTCCGTTGCAGTCACGCGGCAGGGGAGCAAGTTTTGAAAGAATTGGACTTGGTGGAAGCTATAATCATCCAGCTCAGTCAGCTGCTGTTGTTCGTGGTCAACCCCAATATGGAGCTGAAGGCTCTATGGCTGGACAAGAGTATGCCGCCGATGGAGGCTCCCAAAATCAAGTTGGAGCGCATTTCTCTTCTGGCGGAAGTGGCTTGCAGTCACGCGCCAGGGGAGCAAGTTTGGGAAGAATTGGACGTGATGGTCGCTCTTATCGTCCAGATCAATCTGCTGCGATTATTGATGTTCAACCCGAATATGGAGTTGGAGATTCTACGATCGAACAAGAGTAAACCGACTATGGAGGTTCCGAATATTCAACGACCGATTATTCTATTTCTTAAGTATAATTGTATTGAGCATATAAGTGTATACTAACTCATGAATTCGTATGTATATACTCCAGTAAAACCCAAGCGGGACGGGTTCACACCCTGAACGTTTCAGTTTAATTACTTATCGCTTGAAAGTTACCGAATTTTAGATCTTGTCAACTCTATAATATAGTCCCGAAAGTCTCGGCCTCACCTTTATTGAACTGAGAGTTAAAGTTTAAAAAAGCTGTTCGGATTTGGGGCAGTTAACTTTCAACTTTTACATTTATAGATCTCGGATTTAGTCTGTCAGGTGGTAGAAATGTCCTTGAAGTGCTGCCCACTGACGTGTTTATGTTTGTTTTTTTAAACTCGACTATCGTTATCGACCAAAGTTTCACAAGATATTAATTGTAAAATTGTGGAAAGAGAAGAGAACTTCTAGACCAATAAATTTTATAAATTTTAAAAACAGCCGTGTCGATTTAGCCAAGTTCGTTCGTCTGTCCGTATGAATAAACAAATCTCAGAGATGGTTAGAGAGGTTTGACATGTATGGGGCAAAAACATCTTATATCCACGCCTTTCTCCCTGCCCCGCTAATTGGAAAAAACGTCATATATCCCACAGTTCTATAGATAAAAGGTTCGGTGCTTCGGGATTGTTTATGGATCCGCCAAAGGAACGGTACAGATTGGATGAACGATAGTCGAGTTAAAGGGAAAACAAACAATTATGGCGGCACCGTTCTCAATGGTCAGCACTTCACAGATACCGAGTTTATTACAGTCGGGCTTGACCGACTTTCTTACTTGTTTTTTTAAAGGTTAGAAAAATTTCGAGATTTATCTGAGCAACATAAAAATGATACCATTGTAACGCATAGAAGGAAGCATTTCCGACCACATAAAGTATATATATTCTTGATCAGCGTGACGAGCTGAATTGATTTAGCCATGCCCGTTTGTTAGTCGATCCGTCTGTTTGTATGCGATTTCCTCCGTCAGTTTGAAAGCTATCTTCTCGAAACTTTCCATGAAGTCTTGTTGTACAAATACGCTAAACAAGTATGAAAACCGGCCGGATGGGTCGACTATAGCCTATAGCTGCCATAGAAACGATCGGTCAAAAAGCTAGTTTTAGTGAGAAAAACATTAATGTTTTGAATGGAATCGGCATCAGACTTCGTATATATACGTAAAGTAAAAGTAAAATCGGCTTGTCAAGATGACAACAGCCCCGAGGGGCCAAACCCGAGCCTCTCTCGATCTCTTGGCTTTGCGCTTCTAATTTTAGCCAAAAGGGACCTACAGTTTAACGCCGAATCCGAACGGCGTTTTTGGAGGCTTTCATGGCTAATTACTGCAATGCTGGCGCCAACAGCAGAGGTGGCCGGTGTAAGTTTTATTCAAAGAAAAAACTTTTCATTAGATGTTCCGGGCGGGATCGAACCCACGACCTAGCTCAGCAGTCGCGCACACTAACCGCTGAGCCACTCCGCACACTCATATATACGTATTCTATGCTTTTTCATGATTTCACTAAGTTTGGTCGAAACCGGAAGACTGTTTAGAAGAGCTGCCATAGAAAGTTAGGTTTGAAAAAAAGACTTGTTAGGAGTCCTGAAAATTGGCATGAGCTTCAAGGGTATATGTTTATACATATATATTTATATATTCCCTCCATGTTTTTAACTATGACTACTTTTGGAAACTTAGTGGAATCATGGAAGAGCATGACAGACTATCAATTACAAAATTTGGAGGCGATTCAATTTAAAGGCCAGTAACCAGCACTGCAGAGTATTCCTGACAGGAATTTGATATTTATTTTGAGTTTGTGGAACCCAAGTAAAAATATTACCTACTATCAACGCGCAGTGAGTCTACGCTTGGACAATCTGTTGCAATGGTCTCCTATTGCAACTTCAAGGTTGTTAAGGAATTTGTCTACCTCGGGACGACGATAACCAGCGACAACAACACCAGTCCGAAAGTCCGAAGAAGAATTACTCTTGCAAACCAATGTTACTACGGGCTCAGTAAGGAGATCAAGAGCAGAGCCATCTCTCGGAAATCGAAAATTGCGGTCGCTTATCATCCCAGTCCTGCTATACGGCGCAGAAGCATGGACAATGTCATCAAAGGATGAGTCGGCAATTGGCGTGTTCGAGAGAAAAGTTCTTTGGAGGATTTACGGACCTCTAAACGTTGGCGGCGAATTTCGCATCCGAATGAATCACGAACTATACGAGCTCTATTGGGACACTAAGCTTTTTCAGCGCATAAAACAACAGCGGCTGCTCTGGATTGGACATGTTACCCGTATGGATGATAAAGCTCCAGCAAAACGGGTGTACAGTCGGCATGCGAACGAGCTAGGAGGCAATACCGGAACGTGTCGACCGAAACGGAGATGGCGCGACCAGGTGCAGGGAGATATTGCGGAGCTGTGTGTGTCCTCCTGGTGGAATGTCGCTCGGGACAGAGGCGAGTGGCGGGCATTAGTGGCAGCGGTCGAGACCGTAAAAGACCAAAGAAGAATATGATTTGTTTTCTTGATCGAAGTAGGCATTATAAAAGTATAAATCACAGCAGTCCTTGACTCTCCGTTTTCCGTTCCGTTTTTCATAATTTGTGAAATATCTTCATTATTGGTTGGGCTTTGATAGCTCAAGGTTATAAATAGTTTTGTTTTTATTTTTTTTTATTTTATTTTATTTTATTTTGATTCACGTAGGTTTTCGATAAAGCAGCAAGAATCGCAACGAATAGTGAATCCATCGCTCAAGCCGGCACCACATCACCAGGAAGGATTTTTTCAGTTCTTTCTAAGCGCTTGCAATTGGAAGTTCAAATGTTGCTGCATTTATTTATTTTTAAATTTCAAAAATGGGAAAAGGGGATCATGAAGTTGTGCAAATTTATGTAACGGGGAGAAGGAAACTTTTCCGACCCCATAAGTATATATATTTCTGATCATCGTCATAAACCGACTCAATATAGCCCTGTCCGTTAGTCTGTACGCCTAGATCTCAGAGACTATAAGGGACACAAATTGTTTTCATGAGGGTAGGTTTATAACTACACGAAGTCTCTTAGTACAAATACGCCGCACATTTCTCGGAACCGGCCGGATCGGATGACTATAGCATATAGCTGTCATAGAAACGAGTTGAAGTGTCTAGTTTTAGTGAGAACATCTTTTTTGTGGGTGGCTGATGAATATTGCTACATTAAGTACATTAACTAGAATAACTTTTTTTAGTGTATGGAATTCATTTTTCTTTTATTCATGTTAAAGTCCATTAAATTTTATTAAATATACCTTAATTAGTTTTAAAAATAATGGAATTTAAATGCCCCCCCTGCTCGTTGATGCATGTGAGCAGATAAGTTCCTTGTCGAAACTCTTGGATTGTTTTGTATGGCAGCAGCAATCAATGGTAAGGTCTTCTTTCGACTGTCCCACGCTCGTCAAAATTGTTAACAAGTCTCATTATGATTCATCTGCCAATACTCTTTTTGAACCAAAACTGCGGACTCCAGGGCGTGAAAGCGGCGGATAATCCAAATTCTTGTTTTGGTGTCCCAGTTATCCATTTTCCTCAAATTTAAGGATCAATCTACAAAATAAACAAGTAAGGGAGCTGCAGTCGAGTGCCCCGACTACAAAATACTCTGTTCCCTTGATTTCGTGTGTTTTTTCTTTACATACACACACTCACACATTCACACAAACGGATGACATGCGGCCGCGCGCGATAACTGACAATGCAAGACCCCCCCTTTCTCCCACAAGCCAAATTGATTCGTATATAACTTCGGTGTTTATTGTCCGATCTTAGTCATCTTTTCAGAATAGATAGATATTGGGCCTTACTTGATATATGTAAAGTTTGGAAGGTCTATCTACAGCTCTGACAGTTTTTTGCGCTTAAAGGGGGGAGGGGGAGGAAACAAAAATTTGTGGCTCTAGCTCTTATAGTCTCTGAGAAACACGCGTTCATACGGACAGACGGACAGACGGACGGGACGGACAGGGCTAAATCGACTCGGCTGCTGATGCTGATCAAGAATATATATACTTTATAGGGTCGCAAATGCTTCCTTCTACCTGTTACATACTTTTGCACAACTTCATGATCCTCCTTTTCCCATTTTCAATGGGAACAGGGTATAAAAATCTAGGAAGATTCATCGAATAGAGCAAAATAATTCAATTTTAATTTTGGTAGCGGCTTTCATCAGTCACCCTATATATACTATACGTGTCAAAGAAATATTTATTTTATATACTTTTACACAATTTTACAAAGTTTTTGTCAAAATCGGATGACTATGGCATATAGCTGCAGTTTGAATGATCGGTCAAAAAAGAAGTTCAAGTAAGAAATACTTTTTGGTTTTAAATGGAATCGCCTTCAAAAATGTACATGTTAGTTTGTTATACAGTAAAGCTCCCATAGAAAAGTAAGGTCCCAAAAGTAGTTATATTTAGAACAAGGAAGAAAGTCGGTCAAGCCCGACTATATTATACTCTGTACCAGTTGGGGTCGCCGCTAGCATTTGCTCCCGATTAAATTATATAAAATCCGTATCCAGGGAACACCACGAGGAGGCCATTGCAATAGCAATGGGGTCGATATATGAATAAAGACCTACGAGTCGACTTGGGTTGCTTAAATACTTAGCACTTAAGGTGCTGTTACATACTTTTGCACAAATTTATTATACTCTATGTACCTTTTCTACAGATTATAATTAGGAGAGAGAGGGAGAGAGAGACGATTGGCACGCGCCGCAGATATCTTTGCATTTGCCAGAGCTAGAGATGGGCGTATAGAGATGGGCAGAGATGGGCGTACAGATGGGCGTAGAATTAAAGAACTAGACTATTTTTATATTATTTGCAATTTAAACAATCCTCGTCTTAGTAGTCAGATGGGTATCGGGCGATAAATTTGTCCCGCGACCATCTCTAATTTTTTTCTCTCTCAATATTGTGTATGTGGGAAAGGGAAGGGGGAAAATGAGAGCGTCCCAGTTAGCTGCAAGAATCCAATTGGATCTAATGAGCTAGCCATAGCTGTTAGGTTTTGTTTAGGATTTCGTTGTTGGAATTACTCAGACAATATATTTGCAGGTTTAATTCATTTAAAAGGTGGAATTTTTGGCGGGGCGGGGTCATTACACACACAACGATCCAATATGAATCGTTGAATAAAAATTTGTCCTAAAATATTGTTGGCCAACACTTTGCTGTGTAGTCGTTGCTCATATATACATGCATCTACATACATATGTATGTGTTTTGCTGCTGCAGGAGCAGCCCAGATATATTGAATTTTCGTTTGCTTATATCTTTACTACCGTTCATCCTATCTTTACCATTCTTTTGGCGTATCGATAAATAATCCTGATTACTAAATATGTCCAGAAGGAACGAACCTTCTATCTATAAAACTGTGGAAGATATAAGGTTTTTTCCAATTTGCGGGGGCGGGAGGGGGCGTGACAAAAATTGAAAATAAATTTAATCTGCCTGCAAGTATAAGAAGCATAAGTCCCATACACGTCAAACCTCTATCTCTTACCATCTCTGAGATCTGTGCGTTCATACGGATAGTCAGACGGACATGGCTATATCGACTCGGCTGTTGATGCTGATCAAGAATATATATTCTTTATGGGGTCGGAGATGCTTCCTTCTGGCTGTTACATACTTTTGCTCAAACTTATTATACTCTATGTACCTTTGGTTCAGAGTATAAAAACAAACTGCAAGAGTATACAAATCTTCGGCAGAGTCGATGATATCTTTCCCCTTTTTTTATACCCTTGCAGAGGGTATTATAAAATTGTGCGGATGTTTGTAACGCATTGAAGGAAGCATCTCCGACCACATAAAGTAAATATATTCTTGATCAGCATGACGAGCTGAGTTGATTTAGCCCTGCCCGTCTGTCCGTCCGTCCGTCTGTCTGTTTCTATGCTATCTCCTCCGTCAGTTTTAAAGCCACATTTGTCGAAACCGGCCGGATCGGATGACTATAGCATATAGCTGCCATAGGAGCGATGGGTCAAAAAACTAGTTTAAGTGAGGAAAACTTTTTTGTTTTTAATGGAAACGCCTCCAAAGTTCGTATTTCTTAGTTTACTATCCTTTCCCATGATTTCACTAAGGTTGGTCGAAATCGGATGACTATAGCATATAGCTGCCATAGGAACGATCGGTCGAAAAATTAGTTTTTGTGAGAAAAACTTTTTTGTTTGTAATGAAAACGTCCTTATCATTGGCATACACTTATTTTATATACTTTTACACAATTCTACAAAGTTTTATCAAAATCGGATGACTATAGCATATAGCTGCAGTATGAATGATCGGTCGAAAAAGAAGTTCTAGTTTTTTTTTTTTTTAAATGGGATCGCCTCCAAATTTCGCCTTAGAAGAGTCTTAGAAAAACTTTTTGTTTTCAATGGAAGCTGCAAGGGCATACAAAACTTCGGCCGAGCCGAAGCTAACTTTACCCTTATTTTTTTAAATTAAAAAACCAAAATGTTGAACAATTTTCCAACTTTGATTTAGATTATCAATATGTTGTAAAATTTTTTAATTTTTTTAAATTATGCGCGTTAAGTTCAATCCTTTAAGAACATTTCGTACAAAATTTCAGCTTCCTAGCTAGTCTGGTGTAGAAATGCCAAAGTTTTGGCCAAAAAATGAGATTTCTGGCCCACAGTTCAATAGCTTCTTCGGACATAATGCCAATTGGAAGGGACATATCACTAATAATGTCAGCACCATGTATCAAAATTCGATATACAAAGGATGGCATAAAAAACCATGGATAAAGCTCAACAAATACAGCAAATAAATCTTTGTCTTGCCATCTTTAAATTTTTGTCTATATGTGGAATGACAACAATACTGCCATCACAGCCCCATTTATAAATAGCTTTCAATTTCATGGAATTGTTAAGTTCTTGTCTGTCAAAAGCTTGTGGGTGCGCTTTAATTATTCGAGATATGGTAAGATCCACTAAGCTCTGTTATGTGACTTCAGCGGCTAATTCAGAGACTTTTATCTCTTGAATAGCACATTTTCTTCGCTGAAAGCAACTTATGATAGGGAGGATAAATATTGGCATTCAACTCCTTTGCACCGATTTGGGTTATCTTATACATATGCTTCGTATACCCAACATCTATAAATAATGCTAATGCTTTATCAGATGAATATGATGTAGGGACCGGCACTTTGGATTCAAGGGACTCCTTCAGTTTTCGGCCAGCAGTTTCGTCAGCATTTAAAATGGATACAATTTTTGATGCGTTGCGCATCCCAACATCAATTGCTCGCATGGTATTTCTTCTACTATACCAGCCACTTTATTCACTTGACTTTAAGAATAAAGTTCGCAAAAATCTTTTTCAGGACGACCAACATTGGAAGATTTCCTCTCATCAATTAGATGCAGCGACTTATCTAGCCATTCCTTGTTGTTGATTTCAATAGTTTTCTTTACTCTCCAAGATGCCTTCCATCTTCTAGTATGATAGGTTAGGTCTTTAGGTTGCAATGGCTGAGAGCGACAAGTCGGTTTCCCACTTAGGCCACGTGGGCCCGTTGCGATGCCATATATTCCCTGTTAAACCCTAGGGTGGTCTTCAGTACTGAACCATTGTGTGGACGGAATATAATTGAGTAGAGCTGGGAGATCTATGTCGGATACCTCCGATAGTTTGAGTAGGAGTGGTTGACCAAGAAACCTAAGTCTCCTCCTACTTAAAGCGGGGCAATGACACAGAAGGTGGTGTATCGTTTCCTCCTACTCCTCAAATCTGCAACTTCTGCTGAAATCAGAGTGTTGTACGCCTAGGCGTGCTGCGTGCCTGCCTATGAGTCAGTGACCCGTCAGGGCCCCAACCAGAAGTGATATGTGTTTCCTTCTGTAATGTAAAAGTGTGTTAGTACGTTTAATATCGAAGTAAGTACGTTTAAGGCCACGTAAGTCTCGCTACCGCACAGGAGGAAAGGTTTTTCACCGGTCCGTAGCGAGGCGCAGTGTTTCACCATTTTTGTGAAGCTTTTAGGTAGCCATAGGCATCCCTATCGTGCTCTTCTCTGAAAGGAGCTCGGTGGTTGTGCCTAGTCTGGCCAGTGTGTCCGCAGACTCGTTTCCATATATGTTCCGGTGTGCAGGCACCCATATTAGGTGAATACTGAAGTGACGGCCAATCTCATTCAGGGATAGGCGACACTCAGTGAGCGTTTTAGCATTATTTGTGTATGAGTCAAGTGCTTTAAGGGCTGCTGGACTGTCCGAGTATATAAATACGTTTCCTTCTCTTACTGTAAGTGTGCTAAGGTACGTGGCAGCTTCCTGGATGGCGACCACCTTCGCTTGGTACACACTACAGTGATCAGGGAGACGGAACGATAGATTAAGGTCTAGGTTGGGTGAGAAAACACCCCCACATACTTTTTCATCAAGCTTAGAACCATCAAGTGGCCGGGTGGCTCAGCGGCTAGTGTGCGCGACCGCTGTGCATGAGGTCGTGGGTTCGATTCCGCCTCGGAACATCTAATGAAAAGTTTTTTCTTTGAATAAACTTTACACCCGGGCACACCTCTTTGCTGTTGGCGCCAGCTTTGTAGTAATAAGCCATGAAAAGCTTCTCAAACTGCCGTTCGGATTCGGCGTTAAACTGTAGGTCCCTTTCTCTTGTGCTAAAATTAGAAACGCACGAGCCAAGAGATTGAGAGAGGCTCGGCTTTGGCCCTTTGGGGCTGTGCCAACTTGCCAAGCCTTGGGGCTGTGTTAACCTGACAAGCCATTTTACTTTACTTAGAACCATCAGTGTAGATATTGATGGCGTTGGCTCTACTGTGGGGAAGGTTGTCCCAGTCGTTTCGGTTTGGGATTTAGACGTCGTATAATTTGTCGAACGTCGTTTGAGGTAAACAGTAGTCTGTATTTGACGGTAACGGAGTATTGCGGAGTGCCCTGAATTACCACCGTTCCAGGTGTCGGATTCTCGTACTCTTAGGGCTTTTATGGCAGCCATCTGTCTCGCTCCTAGGTCTAGTGGTACGTGATAAAATATGGTATTGAGCGCTTCCGTGTGTGTTGTTCGGAGCGCTCCGCTCATGCATATTTCAGCGCTTCTCTGCACTTTGTTCATGTTATTCAGTACGAATTGTTTCCCGAGTGCTGGCCACCAAACTAGTGATCCATAAAGTAGAATAGGGCGTACTACAGCTGCGGTAGAGCCAATGTATTATACTATTAAGCTGAAATAATCTTCTAAATGTTGGGTGGGAAATTTTAATAATCTCCTAAATTTTCATAAAGATCGGACAATAAATGGCAGAGTTATAACGGTTAAAAAAATGTTGCAAAATGTTTTCTGCGCCACATGCGCTGTTTTCTAACATAATTTTAAGGGGGGAAAACACTTTGCGGAAAAAAATTTTCGACTTTTTTTTTGCATATTTTTGTAGCTTGGATATTCAAAAATATCCCCCCAAAAGGATTTTCGAAAACTCGAATTAGTTTAGGAGATATAGTCCTTTTAGTGACCCAATGTGACCTAAATTCCCAAGCAACTGCAAACTTAAAGCGCGTTTATCTCGAAACCACGTTTTTCAAACTGGTGGCCACGATTCAGAGGAAACCAGTGGACCGATTTTGCTCCGGAAGGGCTTATACGACGCAGAATTGTCGTCGCTATCGTTCGGCCCTCCAACTTTTTGGATACCTATATTTTAAGTGTACTTTTTTTACACTACACTACAAAAAAAAAGGCCAAAATAAATTTTTTGTTTTCAAATGTCCGCCATTTTGTCAAAAAAATTTTCAATTTTTTTCGGAGGGCCGAAAGATAGCCACATTAGTTCTAAACATAACCGCATTTTTTTTTTTTTTTCAAATCATCCCAAGTGCTGCAACCATGGTCACCATGTGGGCACCTTTTTTTATTCATCATTTTTCGGAGGCCGATAACTTTCTGAACGGCCCTCATATTGACAAAAAAAAATTTTGTATTTTCCTTTCATTCATAAACTATTTAATAAAAAAACAAAAATAAAAAATCTCTTATACTTTTTTTTCTGGAATATTTTTAAAAACCATCTACTTTTGCTCATCGCAAAGTGTGTTTCCCCCTTAAGTGATCCGTTAATTAACATAAGGGAAGGCTATTAAGCACTAATTCCCCTGAGTAAGGGATATATCGAAGTCGGGGCTGGGCCGACTATAACTTACGCTCTCGTTATTTCAGACTACAACCTCTTCAAGCATTGATGAACCTGTATTTAGCTTAACTACTTAATTCCTTTTGGCATTTTCATGTTCTTTTGTTTTTATATAATTTGTTGAGTTCTTTTTAGCGAGTATTTCTTTGACAAAAAACTTATAACGACTGAGACTTGACCCAGTTTTGTAAAATACTCAGGCCAATGTGCAAGGTTTTGGTCTATTTTTATGTATTTATTTATTCTTCTATTTCTCCAAAAAAAAGCATTTATTTTTTTTTGCATGTTGGCAGCTGTTTGGGGCACATGTTGATTTCATTCGGCTTAGCGCTAGGATTTTCTTATGGCTTTTGTTTGGCTTGGCCATTTTCGTGCATTTTTTATGATTTGGCCTAGTTAAGCCGTTTATGAGTGTGGCTTAATTCTGATGAGTTGATTTACGAGCTTTGGTCATTTTAAAAGCATAGAAGCAAAGTGAATTTTCTACCTATTCGTTAAGGACTAAGGACCAATGTTAAATATTCAAATTCTATTATAGCACACACAAGCATAAATGCTTTAAATTTACCGCAATTAGGGGACAAATTGTTTTGACGCCAACAGTCTGAGGACGCTTTATCGCATGCTTTGGTTGTGACGTCAATATGTGGATGTTTGTGTGTATGAGGGTGAGGGCATTAAAGCATGAAATTAATGCACAACGCATAGAATACATATACATATACCCCCAAGGACACATCAGCGCACAAACACACACACATGTACACAACAGACACATTAATTTGTATGAAGCGCTGAGCCAAGCAACCGCAGCAGCCCAATAAAAATTGTCGAAAGTAAATTTTTATTTAGCTTGGCGTAATATGAAATTTTCATGCTGTTTGTGTTAGAAAATTTAATTTGTGTCACACATGGCGTATGCGTAATTTAATTAGAAAGTAAACCAAAGACAACAAACTTTGGGAAAGCGATAGTCAAGTCAAGAATTCGCTTTAAGGCAATTTTTGTGTACTTTAAATCGAGGATTTTGTGGGGTCTTTTCCTTGAACCTTTTTGCTACTGTAAACATTTTAGATAATTCGGTTTAACTGGTTATAGCTTTAGTAAAATTTGTGTAGGAAAATCGTTTTGCAGTTAAAAAAAATCATGTATTTTTTATAACAATTGAGCGCAATCCAGAAATTCTGGTTGTACTTTAAGTTTCGAGAATTGTGGTTTTCAAAACTTTTGTTCTCATTTGTTTTCAAACTTAAAAGTAATGAACTCCATCCTGTTCTTACCATTACAATTTATTTCTGCCCCTTTTTTTCCCAGTGTAGAGTGCTAAAATTAAATGAATTCGACATTAAATGCTATCAATCTTCATCTTAATCATATTTTAATTTCATCAAAAGTTTAATGTTCTATCCTGGACTCACCCATAGCAATTTGTCAATCGCAAACCAAAACTGTGACATATTTTGGGCAACTTTGCATTTTGATAACCATCTGTGAAAAATGTTGTAAAATAAACCAATGAAATTATCTAATGTTGGCCCCATATTTGCCGGTCAACGACTTTTCTCCTGCATATTTTTGCCACTCGATTGGTTTTCATATTTGATAAAATTCATAAATCAGCACAAAATGGTTTTGTTACTTGCTCCCAGCAAGATATTTTCAAAATAATTTAAAAATGCTTTTGATCGAGAATGTTGCCCCAAAAACTGGACCCCCTTCTGCTCAGCGGCCGCTTTCACATTCTTCTTTGGCATGCTGTGGCTTTTGTGGTTAGTATACCATAAAATGTAGTAAATTATGTGCCTTACTTGTAGGTTTAGAGTTTGGCCATTTTTTCAACGAGTTTTCTATCACTTTACACAACTTTCGCAAGTAGTTTAGTTAGCCCTGCTCCTTATGTTGTGTACTCGAGTACGTATAAATAATTGCCTTTCGATAGTTTTAACTTGAATTTGACCAACCCTCTCAGACCAATTTAAAGTATTTTTTGAACAACTTTTCTACCCACTCAATGCCCGTTAGCAGCATTTTAGTTTTTACTTTTTTCTTTTGTTCTTTTGTGCAATATTTCGTCCAGCATGACGTCTACTTGATACATTTAATGGCAAACTAAACTTTCAATGGATAGTTGGGTTATGTAAATAGAAGCTTGATATGTTTTTTGTTTTGGCTGATGGCAGAGTTTGACTGAAGGAGAGAATGTTCAAGCAAAACAGAAAAAAAAAACGTATACCAATATAATATTACAGTTTTGTGTAGTAATTTGGTAAGAACTTCGTTTAAATACCGTTTATGAAATTCTTTTTATTTAATCCTGTTGACGCTTGACTGATCCATTAACGGCCAGGCCAATCAGCTTAGCAAATGGGTGGAAATTGTTAGAGATAATGTTAATTTTATTGTAGGACCAAATTTAAAACGTTAAATACCAGAATGTATAAAAACAAGAATGCACACAGCTCGAAACCACACGGACTGGTTGGGTTCAATGGTTTCGGTTCGGATTATAAGATAATCGGGCCTGTTCCGAATTCCGAAAACCAGTGTAATTGACGTGAATCGAGTTGGTTGTTGCTCCGAATTCCGCAAATCGACAAGAATTGTCGTTTTCAAAACGTGCGCTGTAGATTCAGCGGAATTAAAAGTAATTGCAAAATTACTAACTAAAAATTCGAAACTAGTTGAACATTTTTAAAATCGCTTAATATCGATACTTAAAGTTAAAGTATAATTTAAAAGAATTTTTTTATAAACATCCATAAATATTGCATGAAAAACAAAACCGAGCGGCCGTGACCAAACCGAGCTGTTCTGAATTCCATTTTATGTTTTAGTCGATTTCGACCTTCAAACGATGGCTGCTAGGATTGCTCCTTATGAATTAATGTAATCGGACAGCACTTTTTCTATTTTACTTAGCTTTGTTTAATAATATTTGATCTTCGAATGACATCTTCGAAAGTAATATTTAAATACTGGATTAAATGAAAATAAATGGATTTAAAGAGTAAATAAGAGCTTTGTATATAAAACTTATAGAGATGATGACAACACTGACTGCTGTCGATATACACAAACACGCGCGCAGGCCAGACAGAAAGCTGTTTTCAAAACTGAGTTCGAAAAGTCAAATCGTAACCCAATCGTTCGGAATTGGAAACAGCAAATAGGCTCAGCGGCTAGTGTGCGCGACCGCTGTGTAAGGGATCGTGGGTTCGATCCCGCCTCAGAACATCTAATGAAAAGTTTTTTCTTTGAACAAACTTTACACCCGGTCTCCACTCTCTGCTGTTGGAGCCAGCTTTGTAGTAATTAGCCATGAAGTGCTTCTCAAAATGCCGTTCGGATTCGGCGTTACACTGTAGGTTCCTTTCTCTTGTGCGAAAATTAGAAGCGCACAAGCCAAGAGATTGAGAGAAGCTCGGCTTTGGCCCTTTGGGGCTGTGTCAAGCCATTTTACAAATAGTCATTTTACAAATAGTTTTCGTTTTTACTTTTTAAAAACGTTCGGAATTCGGAACAGGCCTGAATATGTTAGTTTCCGTTACCAAATTTCCAAACTATTTAGGAAATACAACATTTTATTCAAATATTAATAGGATGCAATAGGACCTCGAAATTGGTCCGAACTAATTAGATTTCCAGATGATAAAACAAAAGTAAGCCATCCTCTGAACATAAAGTATTCCAACTCGCCTCTTTACAGACTATATAGACCGAACTTCAAATATTTATTATCAGCCATGCTCCCATTTTCACCTTACTTTTACGATTTGGACATGTAAACGGCATGAATTTCACATTCAAATTGCTTAAGCATATATGTATGTATATGTGGGACATAAAGTTCTATGGTAACTAGATAAAGTCCAATGAAATTGTCCGAATTTATATCACTAATAAATGGGTTACCGATTTCAATACGTAAAATATTTTTAAATTGTGTAGTCTTCATCTAGTAGCCACATTTTCCATATAAAGCAGCGAGTGTTTGTTGTAAACTCAAGTGTTCACGTGCTGAAATCGCAAAATTAAGGTGAAAATGGGAGCATGGCTGTATATTTATATTTATAATTAGGCAGAAACACTTAGGCCTGTTTTTGCAAATCCAGGTGGATTTTAGGCGTTTTCATAGCTCATGCTCAAAATAGTAGGAAACAACGAGTTTTTACAAGGTTGAAAAATCCCAAATGGTCTTCGAGCAAGTTGAGGAGCAAAATGTCTTGTTCCAGTTCAAGTTGAATAACTTGTTATACCCGTTACTCGAAGAGTAAAGAGGGTATAATAAAGACGAGCAAATGTATGTAACGGAAGGAAGCATCCCGACCCCAAAAGTATATACATCTTATCAGCCAAACCGAACGATATAGTGTGTCTTCTTTATGTACTAACTTACCGTCTATTAGGCCAACATCACTACTGATAAGAAATGTTTGTTAAACTATAGATCTTCTTTGATTTTTCTCGTTGAGTTTAACGTTGCTTCGCGTAAACGTTTAGGAATAACACGTTAACTCACATCTTTTACACACTAAAAGAAAGACAGCACGATAAGACTATTACGACAAACTCGAAAATTTTAGCTACCTTTCCTTCAAGCACTCCAATACTGCCTTTGGCCCTACAAACAGAGAGTGCTGTCTCGGAAGGCTTCACCTTATTAGTTCCACCATGTCTGTATGTACACTTAGATCTCGGAGACTAGAAGAGCTAGAGCCACCAAATTTTGTATGTAGACTCCTATTGTCCCTACGCAGATCAAGTTTATTTCAAATTTTTGCAACGCCCCCTCCCGCCCCACAATAAAAAAAACTCATATTACAATCTCTCAAAGTTTCAAAAAGATCGGATAGTAAATGGCAGAGTTGTAAAGATTATAAAAAACGTTGCAACCTGTTTGGCGCTACATACGCTTTTTGCTCACATAATGTTGAAATGGTCACTTAAGTTAAGGTCTGGTAATTAACATAGGGAAAGGCTATTAAACACTAATTGCCCTGAGTAACGGGTATATCAAAGTCGGGCAGGACCGACTTAAACTTACGCTCTCGTTTTTAACGTCATCTGATTTGTAAGGAGAGAAGAGTATCCAAAATGGTTGTTCGAGTCAGAAATTCGGCAATTGTAGAACTTGTAGGGTCCATTCAAACACTTTTGTTCAATTCGACTACCTTAATATTTATACCCTTGCGTAGGGTATTATAAAATTGTGCGGATGTTTGTAACGCATAGAAGGAAGCATCTCCGACCACATAAAGTAAATATATTCTTGATCAGCATGACGAGCTGAGTTCTTTTTGTCCGTTGTTTCTATGCTATCTTTTCCGTCAGTTTTGAAACGAGTTCTACGGGGGGTGTCCCGGAAATCTCTAGAGATTTTGGCATCGGTTGCTTTGCACATCGCTAGAGAAATCCGTCGGTGTCCCAGAACTTCGTAAGATTTCGTTTTCTTTGAAAGTCTAGTTCGAAAGTCGAGTTCGAAAGGTGTGTGTATAAGATTATGGTCCTACTACAAAAACAGTGATACATTGCGTGGGTTCGAGAATTCGCTATTGGTTGGTTAATGTATTGGCTTGATTGTGTATTGGATGGTTAGCCAAAATCTCCCAACAAAATACGAGAGGTTTGAAACCAACCGAAATAGATTTCTAGGACACCGAGAATTGGTTTTGGGTTGGAATTTGGTTGGAAGAGATTTCTGGGACACCGCAGCTAGTGAGAAAAACTTTTTGTTTTTAATGAAAACGTCCTTATCATTGGCATACACTTATTTTATATACTTTTACACAATTCTACAAAGTTTGGTCGAAATCGGATGACTATAGCATGAGCCATAGGAACGATCGGTCGAAAAACTAGTACGAGTGAGGAAAACTTTTTGTTTTCAATGAAAACGTCCTTTTTATTGGCATATTCTTTATTTATATACTCTAAAACATTTCTATAAAACTTTTATCAAAATCGGATGGCCATAGCATATAGCTGCAGTATGAATGATCGGTCGAAAAAGAAGTTCTAGTGAGAAAAACTTTTTTGCTTTAAATGGGATCGCCTCCAAATTTCGTAATTAACAGTGTGTTCTTTTTTATGATTTCACCAAGTTGGGTCGAAATCAGACATCTATATAGTATTGATCCCATAGAAAAGTAAGGTTCAAAAAGTAGTCAGAATAACATTTTTGTTTTTAATGGAAGCTGCAAGGGTATACAAAACTTCGGCCGAGCCGAAGTTAACTTCCCCTAATTTTTGTTTTCAATGGAATCTATAGTATAGCTCCCATAAAAAAGTAAGGTCCGAAAAGTAGTCTTAGTAAGAAAAACTTTTTTTGTTTTCAATGGAAGCTGCAAGGGTATACAAAACTTCGGCCAAGCCAAAGTTAACTTTCCCCAATTTTTCTAACTTAGATTACTTTTCAGACTCTACTTTTCTATGACATCTATACTATATAGATGTCCTATTTCGACCAAAGTTACTGGAATCATGGGAAAGCATAGCTAACAAGAAATATGAAGTTTGGAGGCGTTTCCATTGAAAACAAAAAAATTTTTCTCACTAAAACTTGTTTTTCGACCGATCGTTCCTATGACAGCTATATGCTATAATCATCGGATCCAGCCGGTTCCGACAAACGAGCAGCGTATTTGTACTAGAAGACTTCGTGAAAAGTTTGGCGATGATAGCTTTAAAGCTGATCGGAGGAGAAGCATAAAAACAGACGGACAGGGATAAATCAACTCAGCTCGACATGCTGATCAAGAATATATATACTCTATGTGGTCGGGGATGCTTCCTTGCGTTTCAAAAATCTGGACAAATTGGAAATAATCAGCAAAGTAAAAGCAGTGGCCAAAGTAGATCTGTCGTCGAATAAGGTCATGGCGACAATAATTTCCTGCAAATCTCTGTAAAGATTCGATAATTGTTTAAAAATTTAAGTTTAAAAATTGGCGAGAAAAAAAGCGAGAATTTGGCTCCAAACTGCTACCATAGTCAGAATTTTCTCTAAAACTAAGCCCCTCCAATGTATTTCCCCTTAAAAACCCCAACAAATGTTTTTGACCATTTTGTGAAATAGAATGAAATTTTCGCATTTCATATATGGATTATTCACCTGAAGTTGCTGGAATAGAATAGACTTCTCAGAGTTGAGCCCTTGAAAAAATTTAAATGTATGCAAATCCAGTTTTCGGTGCAGTAGCTAAAAAAAAAATAATAGCCCAAAAGGACTCATTGGCATTAAGTCCACTTCATAACTGTCAAGTTGAGGCAAAAATATAATCCAAAAGAAATAAGAAATAAAAGACTGAAAAGGCAAACAAACAAAACAAAAAAACACAGAAAGTACGAGCAGAAACGTCACATGCACATGGAAAAGCAAATAAACAAACAAAAGTGCGAGAAAAGAGCGAGTGCAACAGAAAAAAACTGTATGCCTCACACATTCATTCATTTGCATAATACCCTCTGAAGCTGGCATTGTATATTGTGTGTTGACATTAAGTTGCCAGGCAACAAAGAGTCGCGAATAGGACAGCAGCAGCCTTAAGCCTATTTTTATGTGGTCGTCAAAGGACCTTTCTGCCACTTACTATTATCAGTTTCAACATTTTTTACTCTTACGACAATTAACTCTCTCACACTCACTCAATCGCATCGATAAGTTTCGCACTTGTTGAGTAAATTTATTCGTCTTATGTGCGCATTTCTATCTTTATAAATATTTGAACAGGGCTATTTGTATGCGCCAGGGAAAAGGTGAATTTTGTTTACTTTTTTGTGATTGTTTGTTTGTAGTTTCAAGCGAGTAAGTACAGAGATATACGCATACACATTACATGTCAGCTTTTGTTGCAGATACAGTGCCAGTGCCATGTATATTTTATCGTGTATATTCCATCCTGGTACTCTCAGTGTGCTGAGTGCTGTGATTGTTGCACTTTATTATTGTGAAATATTTAATAAATGGAATGTAAGCAACTCATTGAACTCCACAGGGTGCGCAGAGATAAACTCTGACAAATTGCATTTTCTTCACTGATTGGTTAAAAAAGTTAGTGACCTTACTTTGATTCATAAAACCAGCGTTTAATCGCGTTCTCTTTTCAAGTTTATATCAGTATAGTTTCTTTGTCTTATAAGAAGTTTTTTCATTTTCAAGGGAATAAGGGTGCGCTCAGACATACTGGCAGGTTGCCATATATATATGTGCCAGTTATATGGCAGTTCTGTTCAGCCAAGTAAAATAAATGAGAATATTGACAGATTTCACTTACTATATATGGCACCAGTCAACTGCCTCATATAAATATGGCAACCTGACAGCGTGCCTGAAAACACCCTTATACTGTTCATTTCAGATAACGATTTCAGTTATATGGAAATATAAGTCCGTGTACCGTATTGAAACCGAAAAAGGAAATGAATTGAGAACCAAAATTCGAAACGAACCGCAACGCTACTCACCTTCGATTTATTTCAGGAATGCAAACCGGTTCTGAACCCAACCAAACAGGAACCGAGCCGCTAATTCTAGCTGATACCGAATCGCAAACCGAACCAGCGTCCCTTCGAAAATGCTGAACCGCAAACCACAAATAAAAACTGTTCGGTTCAGTTCACTAAGTACAAGTTTGGGAATTCTAATCGAATTGCTACGATAAGTCCTAACCGATGCCCGATTTATGAATTATGTGATCGCGTACACCTCCTGCAATTGCCCACAGATCTCTTAATATGCCTGTCATAAGTCATCATTCCTTCTTTGAAAGTAACGATTTGTTTGCACATCTCATTTCCTTGACAGGACGATATTCTCATTAGTCTGTCGAGCTTCTTCACCTTAATCCAACTTTAGACAGAAGTACAGCTTTTAAAGTTTTATCATTATGGACGAAGCCAGCACATCCGACTATTCAAATGTTCTCTATAAATTCAATTCTCGAAAATACTCATATTCACTATAGAAATAATTATAGTTCAAATATTGAAGCAGGGAAAAAGACACTTAGTTGAGCTTTAACATGGTAAACAGTTTTTCGGTATGAAATAGCTTTCTCTGTGAAAAAACTTTCAATTTAAGGTTTAGTTTGACCAAAAGGAGTTGGTTCAAACCAGAACTAATATTTTATAATGTGTTCAAAAACCAACGGACCCAACTTTATTATACAACAAATAGTATATCCTAGGTTAATAGTCTGCAATCTTCTGCAGCTTCAAAACTCCAAAAAATTTATTTTCTGAACAGATTTAAGGACATTTCTGAATTTTTGACTTCAGAATGTGCTTAAAGGGCTAAGATTCGGTGGAACTACGACCGATCCTAGAAAAAGAAGTTTTTGACATCATTCTGGATTTGCCGCAACTTCAAAAGTCCGAAAAATGACTCTCCAATCAGATTTCAGGATAAGTTGCGACGATATACTCAAGAAAGAGCTTACAGAGTTGGAATAGGGTGAAATTAAGGACGATCCAAGAAAATATTAGAGTTTTTGAAGCGTTTTTGGACTGCTTTACTTTCGAAACTTTGGAGAAAATACCTTTCCTCGCAGACATGAGGCAAACTTTTCTTCTCCACCCCCAACCCCACCCCAACCCCCCCAACCCCCTTCAAAAAATAAAGGGGATATTGCTGCTTGGAAGGCTGTTTTTGGACCTTTTTTAAAAAAATCTTATTTAAAAACGGAAATTGTTATTTAAATTCGGCCATAATGGTGATAATTCTGCGTTGATTGCACTTTGTTTCCATCAAAACTAAGGGGGCAATCATTGCCGCCAGCTCGAAAAACGTGGTTTCGAGATAAACGCTTTTAAAGTTTGCAGTTGCTAGGCAAATCGGGTCACTTTGGGTCATTAAAAGGGCTAAATCTTCTAAAGTATTTCGAATTTCAAAAAATCCTTTAAGGACGATATTCTCAAATATACAAGCTACGAAAATATGCAAAAAAAAAATCGAAACATTTTTTTGCCAAGCAGCAATACACACTTAAGAAATTTTCAAGGCTTGAGACTTGAGACGAAATTAAAGCCTATCCTTAAACAGATTTTGGCAACTTTTTGGACTGATCTTTGAAAATCTGGAAAAAAATATCTTTCCAAACAGATTTAAGCAAAATTCGGGACGTAATCCTTAAGTACGGGCTTAAAGGGCTGAGAATCGGCGGAATTAGATCAGATTACCGATCCTAGAAAAGAAATGAGTTATTGGACATTTTTTTAAACTAATCGTAATTTTAAAAGTCCATGAAAATATCGGGTTGTTTTACTTAAGGTTGGGCTTTAAGGGTTGAGATTTGACAGATTTTTGGAATCAAAGCACATAATTTGCGTTGCGCAGATTTCCGCGCAGATTTGAGGGAAATGGGGACTATTTGCTAAAACGGAAACTGGCCTTGGTTAAATTTATAATAAATTAAGACTGAACCACTGAACCGAACCGAAACCGCGGTTCTTTATCTTGCACAGCAATTCTTTGAACCACACTCGATCGAACGCTAGCTTCACGAAATTAGATTTTGTTCCCAACGCTTTTCTAAACCCAAATTGAAAGGTCAGAACCCGTCGTCGTATCCATGGCAAAATTTCGTACTCAGCAGGCACCTCTCAACGATTTTCGAAACCGACGAAAGCAAATTAATTGGCCGGTATGAATTACCATATGAAGGGCTAATTCAGGTCTTCTTCCAGGTCTTCGGAGTGTACCCCAGTCGCAACACTGAGTTGAAGATCAAGACTAGAAAGAGTACGACTTTGTCAGGAAGTTCTTCAGCGTCTTGTTGTCGATCTCATCTTCTCCAGGATCCTTTTTGGACCCTTTAATTTTTTTTCAGCTCCGTAAGAGTAAGCAGATTGGAGGCATTGGCAGCTCGAGCTGCATTCTTGTTCTTAAATTGTTAGTCTCTGCTCAAGATTTTTTGCAAACTCCTAAGTCCGATCCTTGGGAGATTTCGCTCAAGTGTCATCATTCCGTTCTTACCTTCTGGTGAGAGACCAGAGGGCATAATTGGTGCTCCTCTCTGATATGATTGTCTCAAGAAATCGATTACTTTCCACCTGATTGTGTCTGGTCAGCAGCTTTGTAATATCGTTTGACTCTCTGTAATAGACGTATTGTCTTTAGAGTCTTCTCTTAATGAGTAGCCGAGTGTCAAGACTAGAAAGAAGGCGAGGGAGTTTTGATTAGTTTATGGCACAGCTCGCTAATAGTGGTCCCTTATTACAGGCAGTGTTCCTGGGACACCATGAAAAAGGGAACGGCCATGACATATGCGTGCTAGCTTTTAAAGCACAACAAAAAAGACTCTTTGAGCTGACACTTGTCTCGATTTTATCAGTTGCTTAGGCTCAGCTGGTGAACGTCGAGCAAAATTATCGTAAGACAGCTTTGTGTGCTGTGAAACAGAAAACACGAGAGAAGCAAAACCCGCAGGTCTTTTCCGAGAGTGAGCGAGTCTGTTTCATTTGTACCTGTCATTTTGGTAAGCAGACAGCACAGAAAAAATTGGTTCACCATATCTTGCAAGCTCTAATTTATGCATTATGGTCATCACAGAGTGACCTTGAAGTTTTTGAAAATAAAGCAGTAGTTGAGTACTTTTCGCATAAAAGCATACTAGTGAAATTTGCTGTTCTTAATAGGCTTACAAAACAACCCACAACATCTTTTCGTATAGATAATAGGGAATGACTCCTTAAGTTGATCATTGATTATCCTTCGTGTGACCTCATTGTCACCTTCGTTTGTCCATGTCCCCAATTCATATCTTTGGGCATAATCTCTGTATTAGTTGCCAGTGGTAAAGCGGAATGCCACAACACCATAGAAAACAAATCCCCGTTGCTTATTATTTTTAGTAAATTATGAAAACGATGAGCCTAATAGCTGGAGCTGGCACCAAGAACATGTGTTGCCAGCCATGTAGAACAAGTCCGAAGAGATAACGGAGCCAAGTAAAACCAAATGGCATGAAAATGTTAGCATAGCTTTGGGCGTTCAATGCGACTACTACTACTTAGCCGGCTTTTCCCTTCGAGGGTGTGTGTGTGTGTGTGTGTGTGCATGTGCGTCGACGCCATTTTGTTTAATATGCCATGTGGTGGGCTGGCGTTGCCGCATGCCAGCGATTATCTAAAAGACATTAGCATGCCACCACATGGCATATATTCAGGCATATGTGCTGTATGCATTAGTAGGTGTCAGCGAGCTACTCTTTTTTGTTTAGCAAATTCACGGTTTTCCGTGGCGCTATGCACTCTTTTAGTTCTTTCCTTCATGGCAATTTACTTTTAATTATTCTGAATGCTGAACGTGCTCTCCGCTTTGTTTGTTGTTGCCATTTCGTTTTGCAACAGTTTTAATTCTATTTAGCCTGCAGTATTTTCTGTTATGGGTTCTCCACAGTTGTTTTGCTGGCGTTGTTATTATTTGCTTTTGCCATTTGTCACTGTTTGGCTCAACTCTGTGGAAGTGATTGCAATTGACTCGCACTTTGCCAATCAGAGTTTTCTGCACTTTCCGCGCTTCCTGTTAGGTGCTCGCTAATATGAAATTCCATTTAAATCCAATTGAAGTGTGGCAGGTCATTGGGGAAAACTTTGTTTTGATGAGTTAACTAAAAGTATTTTGTTTACAAATAACGATAAACAGATTGCAGTTAGAAAAACATGAATTAAAACGACTATTTTTTAATACGCTTAAGATTTTTTTTTGGTTGTTTCAAGACTACGCTAAAAAGGAGCACGTGCATCTCACTTTTTTCATTCACGTCGAAACGAATTTTTCTGCTTTCGTTGGCTGTCAAGCACATTCTAAATGATGCAGCTTATTGTGCTTTACTGTAATCATTAGTAATTGAAATGCAGTAAACTATTTAAGCAGAATTAAATGTCTGAATCTGAAATGAAGACAGGACTGGTAGATGGCTGCAAAGAACTATGGCGCAATCTCCTATGAATGTTATTTAAAATCCTTTTTTTTCTGAGTATGCAGTTTTTGTAAATTCACAAAATGACCAGCGCACATATGGGAAAACAAAAGATCTTGCTAACTTTAAGAGTCTTTTACCAAAAAAACCTTGGCCAATCAGACCAAACCCTGCCAGGGGTTTTCTACTACCATAGGTACCTTTCAAATTTGGTGGGTTTCATTGGTATCAAAAAAATTTGGTTAAAAAATGGTTCACAGTGTTATCGATATTTTGTTTTTGTTGTATTCGGACACATATGTGTATCATATGTTTGCATTAGCAGCCACTTTCGATTAGTAGTTTGTTTTTGGCAACTGAAAAGGTAAGTCACGTTTCTAAGTGCTCTTCTTGACTTTTGAAAAAATGGATCAAAGAATATGTACTAAATTTTGCGTTAAAACTTGAAGTGTTGACTGTGGCATTTAGTAAGTCCACAAGTGCTTTACAGAAGGCCGAAAAGATGTTGATGACAATGAGCGTCGTGGAGGTGCGACCGCGTCAACAAGCGAAGAAAACTTCGAAACAGTGAAAAAAATTGTTTTGGAAAATCGTCGAATCAATATTAGGGAAGTTGCAGAGGATGTTAACATATAAATCGGCTCATACTATTCAATTTTCTCGAATGTTTTGGGCATGAAACGTGTGGCAGCGAAGTTTCTTCCGCATTTGCTAAATTTTGAGCAAAAGCAATGCCGCATTAGTGTCGCTCAGGAGTTGTTGATTGACGTCAACGACGATCCGGGTTTGTTCAAACGGGTCATAACTGGTGACGGAACGTGGATATATGGTTATGACATCGAATCCAAGGCACAATCATCCCAATGGAAGCTGATGGCCATACCATACAAAAAGCGTACTTCAGTAAGCTTAATTTGGGATTGGAAAAAGCGTCTGGGCACAAGTGTGTTATATCCGAGGACGATTACTTTGAAGGGGACAAAATGGATATTGATGAATAAATAAGTACTTTTCAATAACATTAAAAATTCACCTTTTCCTTTGAACACACCTCGTATCTAATTAAGTTCTCTAAAGATAGGTGTAAAAGCTAAAAAGAAGATTTCTCAATAAATTAAATTTAGACCAGTGATGTTCCTCCATTAACCTCCCAGGGGCCGAGCGCAATCGGCTATCGGGTGCACCGGGCATTTTCGTACAGCTTATAGAGTAAAGTATATTTGAGATTTTTTTCAGAATTTTCGGAAGACGTTTAGAGGTCGCGCAAGTCGAATTTTCCCCTAAAATCGAGTATTCCGAACTGTTTTTGAATTTTAATAGTTTTCAAATTAACATCTTTAAAGGAAAATGTCAAAATATAAAAGTAAAATTTTGACATTTGACAGCATAAACCATATGTTTTGGCTATGCTTCTGCTCATTTAGGTACCATATATTACATGTTTTCGTACATTTTTATAAACACCTTATAACTGTTAAAATTTTTATGTAAACTTAAAAAAACTAATGATCAGTTTAAAAGATGTTTGAATTGCGAAAAATTTCAAATAAAAAAGTCATAATTTTCTTTTACGGTTCCAGAGGTATACTTTTTTAAAGCTTTGTTAATCGCATATATCAAATAATAATTATTACAAAAATGTCCATAATTCGTGAATTAAGGCTTCGTTGGTGAAACCGATGTTGCAAGTGCCCATATACCTTCCTTTTATTATTTGACATTTTCAAGTGGGCAAGAAGCAAAAGCCACATTGATTCCAATAAAACGGAAAGAGACGATCAGCTCTGATCTAGCTGCTAAATTCATATTCCCCCGTTTCTCGACGGCTTCCTTCTGTTTGCTCGCTTCGAAACTAAATAATATTTAATGCCTAATTCCTAAATCCACATCATTTCTATCATTTTCATTTCTTTAAAATTTTGTCGTTTCCATTGACAAAACATCATTTTGTTGCCATTCACAATGCCACGTTGACAAAAAGCCATGCTCTGATTTTGTTGATTTATATTTGGCTAAAAGTTTTGTAATTGTGTGGAAGTTAATATTAAAATGAATGCCGCTTTGACGTGCCTGTAATTATGCTGGGGGCTCCAGAACATTTAAATTTTCGTCTAGCCTAATAAAGCCATAGCCTTTCAGCATTTCAGCACAGGACTTAAATAAATTTAACTACGCCCTGTCTTAGGCAAGATGAGTAGTGGAAAAAGCTTTTGGACCATTAAAGGCTCGCTTTCGCAGGTTAGGCAAGGGATTGGACAATCGGTGCCATAGAAATTCAAGCATTATTATGGCCTGCCCAAAAATTGTTCAACTTTTCTGCCAAGCGTTGGAAAATATTAGAGTTCTTTTTATTTTTGTTTATTACTTATGACACTAATGGCTCTGGGAGAATGTCGAAAAAAGTCCAAACTCTGTCGGGGCGAATGGCATCATTTTTAAGAAATAACAAGAAATGAAAGGCAAAATGAAATGGAAAAACGTATGGCAGAAATGATATTATGAAAATGATAGAAATGATGCCAGTGGAAAAAGGCTATAAATGTGCTTCGTGTCAATTCTTAATTTGTTGGGAAAACTGATTTCACTACCTTGCAGCATTTTTCAACCTCCATTCCTTATGTAAAATCAAGCGCTGAATACGAATCTAGAGTTAAAAAATTTGTAGAACAGATTTCGAGATAATCCCAGGATATCATTTTTAGCATTTTTGAAAAAGATATTCTCACCTTATTACAGATATCTCAATTATGAAATAACTTACGAATAAGTTTTATGAACCAAATTAAAGCTAATAAAATTATCTTTCACGTTGTTGTTTTATTGTCAAACTTGTAGAGTGGATGCTATTTACAAAGATAACGAACATTTCGTTTTATTTTTATCGAAAGTTTGAAAAACCCGTTAAAAACACCGTTATTTTAACTAACAAAAAAGTTCTTAAAAATTTCTTTCTCGTTTGGATGATGTATATATGTATATAACAAATTAAAAAAGTGTTCGTTTATCGAATTCTGTTGGAAATTTATATAAAAAATGAGCAATTTCAGTTTTTCCGTTCAAATGGTATTAAAAAATTCAATGGAGAAACCAAAAAAGTCACCCAAAATCCTTGATTGCGGCGTTTCATAATCTTCAAGACCTCAGGAAATCGTTCACCATGCTCATCGCTGAGGTTTTCAGGAAAGAAATAAGGATCCAAAAATTGCATTTCAACGACATTTTCACGGCTGTTTGCAATGCAATGTGCAGCGTTTCAATATAATGAAAACTTTAATAGAATATACAAACTTTACCTAATTTCTAATTAAATGTGCGACGACTTCTTTGTAGTTGGGACCTTTGAAATTTCCAAGAAATGTAGTGACAACAGAACGAATTCTATTCGTTTCGTCCGGCCATTCTTTTCGAACGTACTGCTAGTGGCGGGCTCGACTGTCCCATTTGAACATAAAAAAACAACTGTTTAGTATTTCCTTGTTGCAATCCTGAAACTATTGCAACCACTTTGAGGCTTGGAGTTTGGGTCTTCATGTGACTTCATGTTTAGTAAGCACTTCAGTCACTCAATTGAACAATTATCCTGTAGTTCAGCTGGTTTCAAGGCACTACCAGGCCTAACGACCTGATGCATCACTGAGCGACAGTCGCGTCGTTAACTACAGGTAAGGCATCACAGCGCTAGTCTCACCAAACTAACGACTGGTAATGCAGGGTCGTACCGATTGGTATGCTTTCCGGACATTCCCATACAAAATTCGTTAGGTTCCGAGGGCTCACTACGAAGAGTTAGAGAATTCGTTGATGCCGCACCGGTGCAGCTGAACTGCAGGGAAGAGTGCCGAGAACAAAGAAAAAAGCGCTTCAAAACAGTAGCGCGTCATCACACTTGCACGTCAACATAGCAGCGCTTTTGTACAAAGCGAAAGTAATATCATCACATTAATGCCTGTCGGGTATTTAATTACCAATGCTAAGTATTTCTCAGGAGTCTCCCAGGCACACATTTCAAAATTAAATCAACATCGTACGACCAACCACGAGCCAATGAAGAAAGCGGTTTAAGTAGCTTGGTTTTAGTAGCCAACCACTTTCTTCTTTGGAGTATATTTAACATCATTTAAGCGATTTCAAACCAGTTACCCTTTTTTTCATTAGTTCGAGTCCTGGTATTGTAAACTTGTCCAAAATGAAGTGCTGTTTTTAACAATTGATAAAGAAGTTTGAGCTCTGTAGAACAGCGAAAGTGTAACAGAAAAGCAGTTTGTAGAGTTTAGGGCAATGCCCAAAATGTTGGAAAGTTATTCTGATATGTTCCATAAGTCTCTTGAGATATCTGGGTCAGTTGATCTTGAAAAAAAAACAATCCAAGTGTTGGTATTCCAGAATTGTCGGTGACTTTGCTTTTCGGCAAAAATCATACTTACTTATTAGGTTATCGCTGTCACGACAGCTATCTGAGAAGATGTGAAATCGGCCCGATTTGTGTTTATTTACTGTTTTCTTAGTTTCTAAATTAGTTTGAGTGTGTTTAAATACAAATGTTCAGTATTACCAAAACTTGACCAGCCTGCATACTCACTTGTTTCTACTATCTGTCTGTCTCAACACACATAAGTCGTACACGAAGTCTGAGAGGGATTGTGAAGCTTCAAGCAATTCTTTGAAGCCAAGAAAAAGCAATCGACTTTAGTAACCGCGATGTAAAGTTAAGCGCAACAGAGCTGTGCCAAACTCGCATGAGCATTTTGCTGAAAAGCAGCTTTCAAAAATATATTCTAGGAGCTTTGTAAAATCTGTCCCATTTTGAGCAATCAACATCTATATCAAATACTTCAAAGTAAATTTTTATGTACAAAACCTTTTCTACTTTGTTTTATTGCTCTTAAAAAAAATTTTGTTAAAATTTGCAACTTCAATATGGAAACTAATCCGTTTTTGGCTAACCGTCGCAACATGAATTCTAACAACAATGGACAATCAAGGTCGCCATCTAACATTTTCTTAGTGAATCAGCCGACAAACAATCATACTTCCAGGAGCACTTTTATGATACTTTTCTCTAATTGGATTAAGGGTGGCTTCCAGTGGGTGCTGACACATTGCGAACCACTAAGGCATTTGCACTATTGTGCCATTGTATCTGCAGATACAGATGCCACACCGCAGAGCTTGGCCCAGTTTAGTGAGACCCGCAACTGGATGAAGGCACCCATCAGATATATTTGCTTCCATCCGCATAGCCGCAACTTGCAGATGGCGTTGCTTACCAATGAGAACACTGTCATGTTGTACCATGAGAAAAGTAATTCACCCACACGCTTGGCGGATCCAGAACAAAACCATGTCAGCTGTGCGGCCTTTCGCCCCTGGACTCCTTCGGAACTGGCTGTGGGTTGCGCCGCTGGGATTTGCCTGTGGCGGGGCACACGTCGCCTAGATGTCCATCAGCGAGTGCGTCACATGCTGGGAACCCATCGCTTGGAGGTGCTGAGAGATGCGGAGCATACTTTTGTAACTTCTGTGGAATGGAACGGTGATGGCACCATCTTGGCCAGTGCTGCTCTGGGCACCCGACATATTGTGTTATGGGAACCGGAACGCGGACACCGACTGTGCTTGCTTTCTGTACCGGATAGCACTTGTAGCTTTCGTCTGCTTCGTTATAGACCCGACTACCAGTTGCTCTTCTGTGCTCGCAGCGATGTCGGCGCCAGTGTCTGGCATATTCGTCTTACCCACTGGAAGCAGGAACAGGTCTTGCTTCAGAACCGAGTGCAATCAGCTGTTTGGACATCGAATGGTAATCATTTACTTTTGTCTTGGAGAACAGCAGCAGATTCTATGCCAGCACACCCGATGCAGAGGCAGCCCTCTTCAAGCAACCTCAACAAATGTGGGGCGTGCAGCTGGTCGCCGATTTGGGTCGTGTCACTTGCTTTGGGCAAATGCGTGCCTGCGGTGAGCCGCAATCCATTGCCATAGATCCACTTGATATTTATGTGGCCATCATTTTCAAGAAGCAACCCTTTGTATTGCTCTGTCTGTTGTCTCAATCGAGCGAACTAACTGTTCGCCTACTTCCTCTGGATTACATCAGCTGTGATGCAACTGAGGAAGCCCCAGCTCAAGGAGAAGTCTATCCCACTTGCATGAGTTTTGGCAGCAAACTTGGCGTAGTCTCGAACAATCGTCTATTGGCCATCGCTTGGTCCAACGGTCATGTGCAGAGGCAGGTATTTACGGCCGGAAGTTTGGAAGAGGCCCAAAATATAAAGGATATCAAATGGGCTCAAACGCATTCAACGGGCAATGTGGAATCGGATCAGACTGCACAGGTGGTGGAGTTAAATTAATTCTCAAATCGATGGACTGGAACAAACTTTTTATTAATTATTTGATACTTTTGTTAAATTTGGATATATTTTAAATTCGGTGGTATATAAATTGATATCACTGAAAGAAACTGTGATCTTATGCAGGTAACATTTGTTGAAACTCAACTGGACCAAGGGAAACTTGTGCAGAGGCTAACAAAATTTAGGAATCTAAATTAACGTTAGCTTTCCATAACGCAAACAGCAATGTGACAACCTCCTGGGTTCTTTGTCATGGCTTATCAAAAACAAACTGTAAACCTATTTGAGCAAAATGATTTAGACTGCCTAAGCTAGGCGGCACGCTATCGGTAAATCGACCAGTTCAACTGCAACTTTGTTGGTGGGTACAGGTACAACAGATGACTATTTACGCAGATAAAGAGACCTCAGGCATGAAACAGAGTTGCCCTTAAGCAGGGCTGCAAAACCTCATAAAAATTAGGAGGGTTTCACTTCGGGGGTCAGACCCGCGAAACTTTTTTCACAGAGTCGATTCAGGAGGTCGCTGAACCCAGGTTCAGGTTCGAACCAGAGTTTAGTCATAACTTTTTTTCACTAATTCAGTAAATGTGTATGTAAATTTAGGGAAAATTAAGAGAAAACTCTTGGAGTCTTGATGCTTTAATTATAATATTTGAGTTTAAGTTTAAGTTAATCCTTCGAATGATTTCAGTAATTTTTTATTTGTACTGTTTCTTTGGCTGGATAAATCAAGCTTAAGCTCACAAAATGAAAGTTTTCCCAAAACTTTTAAAACAGAAAATTGAGAATATATTTGATTTCCGTCAAAAGAAGCAAAATGCAAAAGAAGTCATTCACTGATTTTTAAATTGAACCCTTTTTCATAATATTATAGCTCCTTACTAAAAAATTCCATTTCATCTTTATCAGAAGATTGATTCAAAAGAGAGATGTGAGAATTGGGATTAAATCTAAATTTGAGATCGTTTTCTAAACACTTTAATAAGGTGTAAAGGAATTTTGCAGAATACTTCAGAACTTGTGTGCGACAAGTGAACCAAGTTGTGTAGAAATCTGAAGGAAGGAAGTGTGCTTATAATTTTACAGATGTTTTGTTAATTGTAGAATGAATGTGTTTCGCTGGCTCGAGGTCAAATCAGAACACAGAATTGCAACATCGGCAACCATAATCAAAACAATTTACCAAATGCAATTTAATATCCAATTTTTTTCATTTGAAAACAAAATTAAAAGGGAAAAAACTGAACATATTTACGCTTTCATTTGGACAACCGGTGCCTGTAAATGTGAGTTTTCTGTGTCGGTTTTGAGGTTCAGTCGCTTGTCTGTTGGCGTGTTTATGATGTGAAGCATCTCGAGAGTGAGCCGTTTACTGTAATTCGATTCTTGTTGTAGGACTGTTGTTGCCTCAAAATTTGGCGAGTCACCACTCTCTATACAGTGTGTCGCGAGCGCCGTTTTTTGTAACGTTGTTTGATGTCTGAGTTTGTAGTCCGATTTCTGTTGGGAATTCTTGTTTATAACTTGTTGCAACGTCTCTCAACATTTCCATTGCATGGTATCCTGTATATCACATTACTCCTATCCGATGAGGATACTATCGACTTCGTCCTATTGTAAAACATTTCGAGGTTTATGGGCTATATGTATATTTCGCTTTTCGAAACAGTCGGAAAGGGCGAATCTTTCTTAAAGTTGTGGAACATATCTAAGCGATTAGTAAGATTTTGTTTGTTGTCCTGGCTTTGAGCAAACAATGTCCTTGTGATATATTTCGACACTTATGTTGAGCATCCGTTGTATACAGTGCCGTATTAAAAATCATGTTTCTCGGGTGTTTAGAATGGTAGTTAATGATCCTATTAATGACCCCAATGCTGTGGGCTTTTTTTACCACTTGATTTTAAGTTGGTTCCCAACGTCTGTTTATTGTAGAGTCTAAAAATGTAAGTTTTCCATCTATTTCTAGTTCCATTGTGAATTTCAGATTCCTGTGAAATGAGTTAAGTGCGTCAAGAGTGTTTTGAACTTGGTCCTCCTTCTTAATGGCATATAAGTCGTCTACATATTTTGTCAATAATTTTGGTGGCTGCTTAAGTTTCTTTTTGTGCTGTCCAGAAGATCCTCCCAACACTATGTCAGCTATAACCTGGGGATTCTCCCATTGGCATACCTTTTAATTGGGCACACAGAAAAGAAAACAGAGAGATAAATTCAATCTTCTTTTTTCTTAGTGTCATCCTGGCACGAGCTTAAAAATTCAATCTCGATTTACGGGATATTCTACTCAATTCAATCTTTTAAGGTTTGACGCAATCCTTTCGAGCGTGTTTCATTCCAAATGTGCTTACTTCAATCTTTAGGGATCACAATGTTCATAAATTAGGAACGATAGCAGAAAAGTATAAATAGCACTTTAGACTTGCGGTAACATTCATGTGCTATGGTAGTGTGCGATGAACTACTCGTACCACGCCATTCGATTTCAGTGTAAAGCTGAAAAGTTGTGAGTTCGAGTCCCACAAGACAAGACAATAATTTTTATATTTCTTTGGTTTTTTCTAAAGCTTTAAATATACCAAAACTGGTGAAGGTGGGTGTGTCCTATGGACAATGGAGGAAGAAAGAAAAGGTAGAGCAATCTTTCTGGGGAGCATATTAATCTCATTAAAGCTTAAAGTAATTCCTGCTTTGGGACTAAATTGAGCTCGAATTTTTGATTAATTTAATATTTATGCGGTGTAAATTGGACCTTTTCAGGATTGAAAAAAGTGAGATCACAGTTCTCTGTGCCCGTTTTGAAGTAAGGCCCAATGTTTGTTGGTATGTTTATGATGTGAAGCATCTCAAGAGTAAAGCGCTTGCTATAATGTCGCTCTTGTTGTAAAATGCTTGTGCCATCAAAGTCGGGAGAGTGGCCGCTCTCAGCACAGTGGGCTGCGCTGTTTTGTGTGTTGGATTCATTATGGTTTTTTATATCTGACTAGCAGACCCGGCAGACGTTATTCTGCCTTCCCCTATTATAAAAATAAACCAACGGAAATAATTGTTTTTAGTGCATTTTGCAATTGTTTTTTTCTTTAATTTTTTTCTTCTTGCATTTCTCGGTCAGTTTTCAATCTTGCATCTCGTTGCTCGTTTGCCTTTTTCTTTTGTGCTTGAGACGTAGAACGATCAATCAAACTTTTTTTGGGAGGCATAACTGCACAAAAATGGACTTATATGATTGAATTTATAAATGTTGAGCGTTGATCAGAAATCAAAAATTCAAATTTTTCGACAAAAAACTCACACTCTCACTCTAAGAGATAGACTTACAGGAAGACAAACATTCATTATTAGATTATATCCCCTTTTCATTTATGCAAATTGGGAACCCAATTAAAAATCACGCCTCGATCTTCAGCTCAATTTACCCGTCTTCATGATAATCTAAACTCATGTGGAAATCAAAATTCCGGAGTGCTGGATACGAACCTTAATGCCACTTTAATGTACAGACTATGCAGAAGCAATCAATAATGATGCATGTTGTTAAGTTTTCTCATGGGACCTTATCGGCATCCGCCCTAATGAACATACAAGTCTCTTCATTTTCCTCATTCCATTTTACACTAATGAATTATTGGCTACACAAATCGAGTAACACGCATTTAAAGTATATCGACTTTGACGCACAGCTGTGTGATGTCGGTCTATTTTAGAATACACAAATATCACGCTTTTTAGTTTTGAAGCATTTTCTACTAAAAACAACTATAAAAAATGTAAAACGGCTCTTTGATTCTCAACACTTTTGCACATAAAAAGGGGTCATTTGACCCAATGTGCAGTGTAGATAATTTCAACTTGAGAATTACGGCCTTTTTTATGCGAAATTGGTGAATACTTTGAATAAAACGGTGTCAAAATTAGAATCAAATGTAAATATTAAAATATCAGAGCAATTTCCCTCAGTGTAATAGATTTTCGACCGGCAGCTTTGCCAAAATGTTGAGTAAATTACAAAATGTTCTCTACTTCGATGAAGCTAAAAGGTGGGCCAAAAGAAGTCATCCGAGGGATGAGGCGACCCGGGAACGCCGCCTTCAGAATGTCGGTGGTGGTTCGCGCAGTGTGTGCCGTTGCTCCGTCCTGTTGAAACCACATGTCTTCCAGTCCTAATTCGTCCAATTGCGGCAGAAAAAACCCGGTTAACATGACCCTATAACGCGCACCTTCCACTGTTGTCGTTCGACCAGCGGCGTTCTCGAAAAAAAATGGCCCGATCACTCCTCCAGCGTGAACAGCGCACCAGGCAGTCACTTTGAGCGGGTGTAATGGCTCCTTGTGCATCACTCGTGGATTTTCGGTGCCCCAAAAGCGATAGTTTTGCTTGTTCACGTACCCGCTGAGGTGGAAATGAGCCTCATCGCTCATTTTGATTTTGGTCGAAAAATCGTCCATTTCGTCCTTGAGGATGGCTTGGGCGTAGGTAACACGCGTTTGGCGGTCGACAGGCAGCAGCTGATGCACGGACTGGACTTTGTACGGGAACATGCGCAGGTCTTTGACCAAAATTCGCCTTAGGACGACCGGCTAATGGCTAATTGCGAGGCACGGCGTCTAATCGATGTTTCCGGCGACAGCTCGACATCCAAAATAGACACGATTATTCCGCGTTCTTGGGGAGTATATCAATCCACTTGTTTCTACATCTGTCTAGTCCACAAATATCAAAACAGATCTGACTTTGGCGGCTATTTGTAAAAATAAGAGCATCTTCCAATAGGGTGACTTCTTTTGGCCCACCTTGTATAATGGATTTGGTCCGGAGAAATCGGCCTATGATCTTGTTTCTTTAATAAACTCAATGGGCGGGGATTGATCCCCTTAATTCCCCCTATCTGCGCCACAGGATTGAGACATAAAGGGGCATAGTAAGCGTGATTTCGTTGTGGTTAGATCTATCATCACTTTGAGCTTGAATTTTTGTTTGAAATTAAAGTCTCATTACATCGATTGCTATATATGATGCTCCTAAAACAAAGGGCATTCCATTAAAAATTTAAAAGAATTGATTTAATGAAAACACATATATTAATTATTTAATGGCGGTGAAACCAATTATTACCAAGATCATTTATTTCACCCTTGGGCATTAACTTGCAAAAATTCCCCAGAAAGATCATACCAGTTGCCATGTTGTGGTTATTTCTGGCCAACCATTTGCGCATTGTTTTATGTTAGTTCTGCTGTTGGCTTGTTGGTTTGGTAATCAACGCCAACGTCAGTTGTAATATAAAATATTTTATGGCCAACAGTACCCCAAATGCATGGGCGCTCTTCGTGGCCGTTTGTGGTGTGTGTGTTTCTATGCGAGTGTATGTGAGTGTGTATGTGGTAGTGTTATTTATAGCCCATGTTTGTGTTTACGTTCAGCAGAATGCAATCACACACAAAATTACACACACTCTCTAAACTACGTTAAAATGTGCGTAACAGGCGGCAGCAAATGGGAGTGATTTGGGGCGTGGCAAATGGAAGTGCAAAATGGAATCCATATGTGCTTGTGTATGTACTGTAGGTGTGTGGTACAAATACACAGCTGCTCGTTGGGTAATGTTTTCAAAATTAGCAAATAAAATGGGGTAGCACAAAATAGATCTATAAACTAACAAATGAATTAGCATTGGTTTCCTCACGGAAATTAATTAAACCTAAAATACGCTTAATTGACTTATCAAACACATGAAAAAGACTTTGGAAAGCCAATAAAAATGGTTTCTATTCACCAAAAACGATATTGCTCATAGTACTCTTAATAGTGTTGACCGCATTAAATCTTAACACAACCGAGAACTGGTCAATGCACTCAAGCCAAGTCAATGCGCTCTAAGAGAAAACTCGAACACAATAGACTAGAAAATACAACGCAACATTTTTATGTCATCGTTTTAGTAGCAGGTAAAGCGCTGACAGCGCTTACCCAAAAACTATATCGCCAGGACCATTTATCAAAACTAATAGCCGAGCAGATAAAGCAAGGCAAAACTAGGCGAAAAGACGAAACTAAAAAACCATTAAAATGAATACAAAAACGATATGTGGAACCGGAGCAGAAGCATACCCTACATTTGGCAGCTGCAGGCAAATGGAGTTTATCGTTGCATTAAATGGGAACAACAACAACAGCTACAGCGCCAATTGCAGTTGGGACTGAGGCTACTTAATGAACGGAAAACAACGTGCAAATTTTTAATTGCATACATGCAGGCGCTTCGGTAGCGACTGCGACAGCGGCGGCGGCCAATTGTTGGTTGTGTGTGTGGGCGTGCTGGGCGATGGCAATTAAAACCTGGCGACTTGGAGTCTCGGGCGACGCCTTCGCTTGGTTGTGCGTGAGTGTTAAAATTCAATTAACTGGCAATTTATTTATGGCACTTATAACAGCATTTAAATGTGTTGCTTCACTTTGCTTTTACACAAATTTATACGATTTTAAAGAGCTTCGTGAAGTAAAGTGGTTCGACGAAACTCAATAATAATTAGCTTAGGCAAGGGAAGGAGCCTCTTATTAAACGTCTTTACGTTTTAAACAGTCCGGAATGTTCCAGTTCTGCCTTACCCAATTAAAGCCTTCGAAGCCAACATTGGCATTGTGGAATCCATGAAACAAAATTTGGCGGTTTAAGTTCTTATAATAGAAAATTTACAGAAAATTTGTATACTGGTGGTAGCTTCACGTAAAATTCTAAAACATAATGGCATAAATTCTAATTTCTAAGAGTTGGGCTGTCTAGTTGCGTTTTTATACTCTGTACCACAGTTACATGGAGTATATTAATTTTGTGCAAATGTAAGTAACAGCCAGATGGAAGCATCTCCGACCCAATAAAGTATATACATTCTTGATCAGCATCAACAGCCAAATCGTTGTAGCCATGTCCGTCTTATGAGATAGGTAAGAGATAGGATAGAGGTTCGATAGGTATGGGGCATAAGCTTATGCTGCAGGCAGATCAAGTTTGCTTTCAATTTTGGCGAAGCAATCTGAAAAAACAGTTGTGTAGATAGATTGGATGCACCTTTTAAAAATGTTCAGTAATCAGAATTTATATTGGATAGTCAAGCAGTGGAAATGGAAATGAGAAAGTTTAAGAGGCAGACTAGACAGGGTTTAAAAGACCTGTATTCTAAGTTTCGCCAAGTAAATGACGTGTTCTTGGATTTGAATTCTCAGTTTGCAAGCTTAAAACTGATGCATGATTCCCCAATGCAAAATATAAATAATTGCCTGGGTGTGCCTTTTGAGGCTGAGCTTTTTGTCTCGGATCATGGCCAAAGTCCATCATCTCCAAACATCCAGCGACTGATATCATTCCGTTCTCCGTCTTCAGTTCTGAATTTATCGAATGTTTGCTGCTTCAAAAGTAGCATCTCTGCTCCTAGTCAGGTAATTTCTTTTATACCTATAGTGTCCGACGTGTCCGTCCAGGAGGTGCATGAAAAAATTGCTCCACCCGCGCCTCCTGCCCCTTCTATTTCGGTGAGCGTTACCGATGTAGCTGGGGTAACTGGTCCCCAAGCCTCTAACAGTTCGGGATTTATCGGGTAGTGGTGATTTGGCTGCCCTCAAATAGTAGCATCTCTGCTCCTAGTCAGGTAATTCTTAATGTACCTATAGTGTCCGACTTGCGTCCGTTCAGGAGGTTCTAAGCCTATAGTGCAAAAAAAAGTTTTGCCACCTTCGCCCCTGATCTCACATCTGATGATGTTAAGGCCTTTATTCAGTCTAAAATCCAAGCCACAGACATTTTGGTGGAGAAGTTCACTTTTTTCATATGAAAGTGATATTTCCTCCTTCAAAATAAATGTTCCCGGTGAAATGTTTTCAACAATTTGTTCAAAAGATTTCTGGCCGGCTCGTCTTATAATAAAAGAATATATAGAGAAAAGAAAAAATCGATCTTCTATCTATTTGCTTCTATACCCTCTAATTTTATCTGGTGCCTCTACTTCTAATATTGCGTCAAAAAACTAATGTCCACCCTTTTTCTTGCCTATCAAAATGTACGCGGTCTTAATTCTAAATTTGCTAAACTTTTTGTGTATAGTTTATCTTTTGATTATCATGTTCTTGCTTTTACCGAGACGTGGTTAAAACCAGACATCTCTGATTCTTCAGTTTTTCCCACCAAATATATAAATTATAGATGCGATCGTATTTCCCGTGCTGGGGGTGGGGTTTTGATCGCTGTGGATTCTGGCCTTTCGTCTGAGCACATTTTCAGCACCCCATGACATCGCAGTAGCAGCGCTGAAGCAGCAAAATACCAACTGTGTATACAATTTCATATGCACAGAGTATATTAAGGGGGAACACACTTTGCGATGAGCAAAAGTAGATGGTTTTTTTAAAAAAAAACAGAAAAAAAGTATAAGAGATTTTTTTTGTTTTTTTATTAAACAGTTAATGAATGAAAGGAAAATACAAAATTTCTCTTTTGTCAATATGAGGCCGTTCAGAAAGTTATCGGCCTTCGAAAAAATGATGAATAAAAAAAAAGGTGCCCACATGGTGACCATGGTTGCAGCACTTGGGATGATCTGAAAAAAAAAAGAAAAATGCGGTTATGTTTAGAACTAATGTGGCTATCGTTCGGCCCTCGGAAAAAAATTTGAAATTTTTTGACAAATGGCGGACATTTGAAAACAAAAAATTTTTTGGCCTTTTTTTGTAGTGTAGTGTAAAAAAGTACACTTAAAAAATATAGGTATCCAAAAGTTGGAGGGCCGAACGATAGCGACGACAATTCTGCGTCGTATAAGCCCTTCCGGAACAAAATCGGTCCACTGGTTTCCTCTGAATCGTGGCCACCAGTTTGAAAAACGTGGTTTCGAGATAAACGCGTTTAAAGTTTGCAGTTGCTAGGCAAATCGCGTCACTTTGGGTCATTAAAAAGGGCTATATCTTCTAAACTATTTCGAATTTTGGAAAATCCTTTTAGGGAATACTTTTGAATATCCAAGCTACAAAAATATGCAAAAAAAAAAAGTCGAAAATTTTTTCCGCAAAGTGTTTTTCCCCGTTTAAAGTCGGGGCTTGACCGACTTTCTTCTCGTTGGTTTTTATAGTTTTACCTTTCCCTTTCTGGGAATTGAACTCGGGACCTCGCATACTAACAAGCAACGCAACACCACACCGCTGGACTCCGTTCCTAAACCGAACCGCAAACTGAATCAATATCTGCTTAAAATTGCTGTCCCGAACCCGAACCTTTTCACTGACACGTTTATAGCAAAAATGTCTGTAAACTTTGGAAATTGCTCAAGAAAAGTCAACTCGCTCTATCTTTGTTGAATCATTTTAATTACCTCTTAAAGAACAGCAATCGGCCGGATTGCAGTTGGGCGCCAGTGTTTCAACAAAACCTATTTTGTTCATCACTTTCCTTTTCTGATAGTTCATGCATTGTTTTCTTAAAATGAATTTGAATTTCCCGAGCTTTGAACATTATTCAGTTGGTAGTCTTTCTCCACCTCTTCTTCTCAGTTTATTAATTGGCAGGCACGATGTTTGCCCACCCACCTTATACCACCCACTTTATATGATAATTTATATGAGTATTGGTAAATGAAAGTCATTTAAATGAAGGTTATTGTGTAGAACATGGCATAGGCTCAAAAAGAAAAAAAAATCCTTTGATGAACCGCGAATTATGGAGGTTGCGCTTTATTTAGGTTAGGCACAAATGACTTTTACCGTCTAAAAATGCTTTAACTGTTGATTCATCAAATTACTTTCGGTGACTAATGGTTCTCGTGGTGAAAACCCCACAGAAGAATTACTCCCACATACAAAGAATGCAATGGGCGAAGTGATACATTAAAATAAACACAATATTTTGAATTTACTTATGTATATCATCAAGTGGTTCTCGAAGCACAGACCGTTTACATAAAATTGGTCGAGGTAAGCGATCAATGAACTTTTTTAATGAAGAAAAGCGGCGCAGAAAAAAAATTTGTTTATATCGTGCGATTTTAAATCAATTAAAAAGTCGGTCAAGCCCGACTTTATTATAGTCTGTACCAAAAAAAGTGTGTGCTCAGTAGGAATTTTGATGATGGGGTACCATCTGAAAGCAGCGTTGATACTGTGCTGCAGCAGAGAACATTCTTATGCTCATAACTTGACTATCGCTCATCCTATCTTTCTGATAACATTAATACAAAAATCCTGATTACTACAGGTGGTCTATTTAAAAAATGGAATTTAATTTTTCTATAAAAAAACGGCTCGATTTTTATCAAAGGTTGAACATTTATTATGGAAAGATTGGTTCAAGTGTTTTATTGATGAAAAACGATTTCGCTCAAAATGACCACCACGGCTGACCTGGGAAGTAGCCCGTTCGATCCATCCAAATTTTTGAGAATAATTCAATTGGCATGTATGTCCGCAATAAGCAACTCAAATCTCTTTCTTCAACTCATCAACTGTTTTAGGATTGTCTGCACAACATTTGTCCTTGACCGCTCCCCAAAGATAAGTCTAACGGTGTCAGATCACAGCTTCTTGGCGGCCAATTCACATCTCCATAGATTATTCGATTTTCTTAGGGCGCAGAAGATTGATTGTGGCTTGGGCTGTGTGGTACGAAGCGCCGTCTTATTGAAACCAAATATCGTCCAAGTCTTCCCGCTTCAATTTCCTCGAAGAAATAATCACTTAACTTTGCGTGATTGCACTCACCATTCACGGTCACTGTGGCTCCTTCTTCATTTTCAAAGAAAAATGGACCAATGATGCCTCGAGACCAAAATCCGCACCAAACAGTGACACTTGGTGGGTGTATTGGCTTCTCGACGACGATATGCGGATTTTCTGCGCCCCACCGAGGTAATAAACAATATTGTTTATTAACATAACCACCGAGGTGGAAATGTACTTCATTCGAAAAGATGATTTTTCGTTAAAATTCACCAACTTCTGCCAAACGAACTTTAGATTGAACTGCACCAATTGAACTTTGTAAGGCTTCTTGGCAAGGTCTTTATGCAAAATTCGCATCAAACAAGTGCGCGAAATGTCCAATTGTTGAGATCGATGGCGAGTTGACTTCGATGGTTGTTCACGCTCATTTTCAGCAACCGCAACAATGTTTTCGGTCGAGCGCAACGGACGAGTACGTACACGGATTGGTTTAGCCACCAACGTTCCAGTTTCATGAAATCGCTTCACAAATTGATCCACAAATTGAGTTTACGGAACATTTTTTTTGTTAAATGTTTTTTTCAATATTTCGCACAGTTTGAGTCGAGGACTCACCACCTAGGAAATAAGTTTTTAATATTTCCCAACTTTCCACTATTCCAATATTAGTCGCTTTCCGATTGACATTTGAAGTTTTTAAAGTCAAATTATGAATAGTTCAAATTACAAACCACCACGCTGAATATATGTCCAGAAGGTACAAACGTTCTATCTATAAAACTGAGGGAGATGTGACGTTTTTTTTGCAAATTGTATGGGCGCGAGTGTGTGACAAAAAAATTTAAAATTAAGTTGATTTGCCAGCAGCATAAGAACATCTATCTCTTACCATCTCTGAGATCTGTGCGATTATACGGACAGAAAGGCAGACGGACGGTCAGACAAAGGCTACATCGACTCGGCTGTTGATGCCGATCAATATTTTATACACTTTTCTTTTATGAGCACATGTCCCTGTCTCTAGACAATTATTTTATCAATTCACACCTTTATCTAAACTTTCACGATCTCTAATTTATCGAGTTAAAGCACCTACCCCCCCTTCTTCTTTATTTTAAATCTAAGAGTCAAAAATGTCTTACTAGAACGTGTAATGCTCGAATACTAACTGTTAACCGCTGAAAAAAACCGAAAATCCATTTTATAAACCTGACGGGTGGTTTAGAAACTCCATGAGCGACTGAACCGAACGAGTCTTAATTCCCGATCGGTTTGCATTCCTGCTCACACGAGAAATTGCGATAAAACACAGTGAAGAACGCTGCCTTAAGTCATCTAAAAAAGTATTTGTTTGGGCTAGGTTTTCGACTGTCGTTTTATTTTTTGGATTTGCTTCAAGGCTGCCAACGTGCTACGGTCTAGTTTGCTTTTTGTGGCGTTTGATGACAGGGATTTAATAACAGCCTGAATGTCGACCAAAATGGCAGTTTCGTTCATAGTGTAGATTATCTTAGTCGCTTTCCTGTAGTTCAGCTGGTGTCAGAGCACTACCAGGCCTAACGGCCTGATGCATCACTGTGCGACAGTCGCGTCGTTAACGACAGGTAAGGCATCACAGCGCTAGTCTAGTACGTGTACTATGGTGTGCACCCATCGCTACCCTAACGACTGGTAATGCAGGGTAGTACCGATCGGTCCGTGGCGAGTTTTCTTGTGGCGAGTGCTTACTACGAAGAGTTAGAGAATTCGTTAATGCCGCACCGGTGCAGCTGAACTACAGGGTTGCCTGACAGAATGAATCTCTTTCTGGAAAACGCTATACCAGCTCGGTTGACGGAATGAGAGCTGAATCGCTAGTTCTTTGGAGAAGATTCCTGCTTCTGTGCACTCTTCCGTCTTCGAACCGTCTGTATAAATGGGAAGTTCTTTCTCCCTGATGATAGTTTCTTGCTTCCATTGCTCTCTCTTTATCCAGGATCAAAGTTCTAAAGTTGTCCTTCCATTTCTGAGCTTCCCTTTACCTCAACAGTTATTCCAAATTTCAGTAGAATGCTGCTGTGGCTTCAAGTAGAGTTTTACTGCGCTTCTCAATAGATTGCCTTTTGGCTTCACGTTCAAAATTACGTCGAGTCGCCTGTAGTGATCGTGTGATACCCAGGCAAGCTTGCCGTTTGATTAGATGGGATTTGGTGTTAGCGGCCTTTCACCAGACCAGCGCTCCCAAGGGCAATCTGTCTATAACTAATGAATGACCGAAATTCTTTTTGTTCATGTATAGGTTCAATTTACTCAAAACTCGTACTTATTGCAGGTTTTTATATACAAAACGTAAAATTCTTTTAAAATCTCCTTAAAAATTAAACCAATACTTTTAACATCGAAACCTTAATAAGGGTTAAGAAATTGTTTACTCTTTGACTATTTTTTAGTTCTCATAGGGGAAGAAAATATCTGATCAAAACGGTTTGTTCTTGGGGTTTGTTTGCTTATTTTAGTTTAAGCTAAAATTTTATAAGTATTGCTAGGTTAAGCAAAAAGAATAGAACACTTGAAGTTTTTCAGAATGTTTTGTAGGCCATATCAAGGGCTACATCCTCGCTACAGATTTTTCGAATTTCTAAAACTTACTTACTTCTATCATAGGGAAACGGTAGCTTATCAGACCAAACACTGCCTTTTTATACAATAAATTCTATTAACAAAATTTTCTCGTTTCTATTATTTTATGGAAACCCAAATAGTATGGAAAAGACTCTTAAGATTCTGTAAAAGCTTTCTGTTTTAACTGAGTGTTTGATTTTTTGCTGATTCGTGAACAAAACTCAAAGATTGATATGCAAATTGAAATTCCTTAATTTTGTATGACTATTTCTTCCAAATATTTCATTAAAAGTTAGCTGGATAAATTTACATAAAATAAAAACAATAAACTTCACAATTTAAAAGATTCTTTTTTTTTGTCTCACTCTTTACGCCCAAGCGTGTCACTTCAGAAAAAACTTTATTGCCTTCTTTTGGTGTGCAAGTCACCAAAATGTTTGTGCGCAAAGATAAAAAGATATATATATATATTATCATTTTAATTATGCTTTTAATTTTATGACTTAAGGAAAAAAACAACAACAAACTAAACCATAATCATAAAAATTTTTTGACAGCGTCAGGAACAAACATTTACACATACAATTTTTACATAATTCACTCACATGCCTTGCACAAAAAATGGAAGGAAGAAAACCAAATCAAACAAAACAAAATGAAATTATGCGGGCGGAAAACCATAAATTGACTTTTTGGCCAACAAACAGACAAACAAAAATATTGAGCAAAGTAAAAGTTTTTTTTTTTGTGGAAACTTTTACGGTACGCTCGCTTTGATCTAAGGCATTAATATTTCATTTGTATGCGTGAGGAGCGCGCACGTTTGGTTGTGTGTGTGTGTGTATCTTGCAAATTGTCTTGTCAACAAAAAGAAACGCCAGCCAAATGCTCGGCAATGAAACAAGGCTTAGCACTTCTCATCCTGCACAAACCCGGCAAGCTGCATTGAAGCGTAAGCCGGGACGAGTGAGGCTGCTTCCCTTATTTTTGCCACATTTGTGTGTGTACCATCTGCCTCCATGTGTTGTTTGTTGCGCGGTGCGTATGAGTGATTTTTGCCCTTTTCTCGCTTTGTTGATTTTTTTTAGTTATTTAGTTCTCTTTTATACTCTCTCTCTCTCTCTACCTCTCCCTCGGCAGTCTTTCTCTCAGCTTAATGTGTTGACCTAAGATGTTTGCCATTTTTTACGCACGTTTGACTTTTGAGCTCCGTTTGAAGTTGCTTAAATTAGAGAAAAGTGTTGCACACTTTTAGGTATGCACAATTACGGGTCTATTAGGGGTAGACGTAGAAATTGAGCAATCACACAATTTCAAAGTGCGTAGAGCCCGTTTCCAGTGGGACAACAAAACACTCTAATAATTAATGCGTCTGAGTATAACATGTCTCAAGTGGGCTTATTAAGGCATGTCAATGATCCGAAATAAGAACGCCAACAACACTTTTATCTTTAGCTCACTGAATTCACTGACAGATCCATTGTCATTTTGTATTTATATTTTTTCATAAGCATGCAGATTTAATAATCAACAATGCTATAAGAAAATCGAAAAGTTTTTCTTATTAGGACCAATTCTCTGATTTCTTAACAGCTGTACGATTTCTATAAACTAGACACAAATATATGGAAGAAAAAATATCACCAAGCTCGGAGTATGATGAAGCTGCGATGGGGAGTCAGAGACGATTTGCTAAAACCCAACGAAAACCGGGCAAAACTTTAAGCATAAACAAGAAAAATGGTAAATGTTTTTTTAGAGGTAAACCGCACCAAAAATTCTGAAATTATTTTTCCCCGATGGCCCGTGAATTATAATGAATTCCAAATAAACATATTGAAAAGTGAATGTTAGCAGGCTCAAGGTCGAGGTTTGATTATAGTTCAATAATCAAGCAGAAAATTCAACAGAGCATACATATGAAGATGAACAGGAGCTGTGGCTGTGTAGACGGCCGTTTCGGCTGCCGCCATGGCAAAGCAAATCCTATTTATATTACCCAGCCGGCGAGTAACGTACTGAGAATTCCAAGTGCACAAATAGCACGAAATTTTAACTAGCTTTAAGCTCAGCTGTTTAAGGTAGCCTCTATGGTTGACCTTGAGCCTGCTAACATTCACTTTGACTAAAATCAAAACAGGTCGCTAAACCCATATTCAGATATATTGAAAATATTATATTTTATGACTATGGCGGACATTTGCTAGAATTTCAGTGCGCGAGTGTGGAAAACATTATATCTATTGGATCAGTTTTGAACTCTTTTCCACGCCACCTAATTCAAGTTGCATTTTTTGAACTCGGTTTCCCCATGAGGCCTACTCCACATAAGCCCAGAAGGGCGTTTTTTTTTAAGTGGTGTCGCCTAAGGAAGGTCCTAGTCCACTGTCATCTTTCCCATGCATTTCCTCCTTCTCCTCCTATGAATTAAAATGTTACGTTCATAATTCCCGGTCCATAGAGGAATATTTTATAATAATGAAGTAAAAATTTGGTTTTAAATAATCGCGCCTGCGACGCTAATGGTTCAATACATAATACTATTATGAACTATTATATTCATTCGATTCTTACCTCCAAAAAAATGGATGTCCTCGTTTATAACATTCTTCATGTTGGGATTATACATCCTTCCAATGCACACTGGGCCAGCAGGTCCCACTTTTTTGTTTGGGAAACTTGATAAAACGATTGTCGGATACGATTAAGAATACTTATAGCTATTTTATGCCAAAATTTTGAACATTTTAACTTCTTGGTTTTTGAATGGCAGCAATTCAAAGTTGATTTTTCATGAAATTGCTCACAAAAAATGGAAAATTAATAGTCGAAACTAGGAAAGAAACAGCTTCTAGAGATTAATTGTATATTTTCGACTACGGACTAGATTTAAATAAAAAAAATATAAAGAAGTTTCCAAATGTATTCGTTTTCATAAAAAATGGAAAAAGACCGTTATTTTTTGGGTTTTTTTTACATTTGTCAACTTTGATTTGGACCCACGGGTGCCACTGGCTAATCACTCGTAACATGTCAAATAATTTTCTTTGAATATTGTACTATAACTGGAGGTATGCGCTTTTGCGCGGTTTTGCTTTGGATTTTATCAAATCGCTTTTAAAAATGTATCCCCATTTGGCATCGAGCCAGTTTCAATTTTCAAGTCAGCCGAAAAGTATGCTTTTCTTTTTTAAAACTTCGGAATTTGGACCATGAAGCCAAACTGTGAGAGCTAAGCTATTTTTATTCCCATGGATTAAAATGTGTAGCATGATTTTTAGAAGCACGGAATTACGGTTTAAAAATACATACAAAAATTTTTTTTTAATAAATTAATTTTTTATATTTTATTTTTTGTTTTAAGAAATGAATGTATAGAACAGGTTAAATTAATAAAAATAACGGTGAAAGTAGTCAGATTGACTGAAAATCCTTGACAGGGTGGGCATTCAAAATCAGTTCTATTTTGAGTTAATAACTCATAAACGACTTATCCGATCATGACAATTATTTTTCTTAGAAACAATCTACACTTGTATATCCTCTCTGCAAAATTTGGCTTAGTTTACCTCAAGTTTTTTTTTTTAATTAAAAATCCAAAAAAAGTTGAACAATTTTCCAACTTTGACTTGGATTATCAATATGTTTTAAAATTTCTTTATTTTTTTTTAAAATTATGTGCGTTAAGTTCAATCTTTTAAGAACATTTCGTAAAAAACTATAGCTTCCTAGCTAGTCTGGTGTAGAAATCCCAGAATTTTGGCCAAAAAATAAGATTTCTGGCCCACAGTGCAATGGCCAAAAATATTTCGTGGATTCGCTGAAAATGCGAGGTATAGGTTTTATGAAAATTAAATTTGGCCAGGTACCCAAGGTAGTGGTACTTTTTCCGACAAAAGCGGGAAATGTCTCCATTCAGGTCCCTCCACAACCGCTCAATGTTTTGGGTATGGGCGCCGGAAGACGGGTCAAAAAACTTTTTGTGAATGTTTGGTGCTGGAATCCCTCTAGACTTAGATAATTGTATGCCCTCCAGCAGTGTGACATTATAAATAGTTGTCCCATTTGCTATTCGCTCTTTAATAATTGCGAGCAAATTGCTCGCATTGCGGGATTCGACGGGCACTACAAAGAAATCCCCAGTGCAACGGTCCACACCCCCAAACACCCACTGACCTTTTACAAGACGATCGCAATTGAACTTCCGTCGTCCAATTTTGGTTTTGTCAATTTCCACGCCATGGTTAGGACCTACCAGTTTTTCAAATCTTGCTCTTATCGCCCAATTCAGGTAAACCTCCCGGAGGAAATTCCGAAAATCAATTACGGTGCGTCGGGACCATTTCAATTCGTCTTCAATAAAGACTACTTCGTTTTTAATGCGAATTACATCCCACATTTTTCAACGCTGAGTCTTGATGCGAAAATGAAACTGTTCTTCCGGACACTATGCACGAAATTGCACTGAATCTTTTTCTTTTTCTTCTTAGCGTTCCCATTTTTCGGCAACAAGGCGGTTCACCTGAATCGGCCTCGATTCGCTTCAAAAGTGCAGAGCACATTGCAAGTCGGACATATTTTTTCCCTTACCAACACTTTGTGGTCTTCCTGTGAACAATGATAAACAGCGAGACCAAGATCAGTCTGGAAACCCAGAGAAGAATTACCCTCGCAAACCGATGTTGCTACGGACTCAGTAAGAAATTCAAGAGCACAGTCCCCTCTCAAAAAACGTAGCGCTATATGTACAAGTCGTTTATCATCCCAGTTCTGTAATTCGGTGCAGAAGCATTAACAGACATTAACATGAGCGGATGAGACGGCGCTTGGCATGTTCGAGAGCAAAGTTCTTCTACTCTAAACGTTGACGATGCATTTCGATCTGTACGAGCTCTTTGGGAACACTGATTACCCGTATAGATGTACGAATGGGTCGCAAAAGCCAAGAAGGGACGACCAAAACTGGGATGGGAAGGCCAGGTGCGGCAGGCCATTGCCAAGCTTGGTGTGAACAACTGGTGCCAACTTGCACAAAACAGAGTGACTGGCAAGCTTTACTAGCAGCGGCCGAGACTGTGAAAAGGCTGTGATATATATAAATTGGGCCAGGAAAGAAGACGTGTGCTGATGGAACTGTCTTGACTTTTTATACATTTGAAAATTATAATTTCGCACAGAAGTTTGAAACGCATAGAAGGAATCATCTCCGACCACATAAACTCCATATATTCTTTATCAGCATAACGAGCTGAGTCGAGTGAGCTTTGTCTGTCCGTCTGACCTTCTGTCCGTCTGTCCGTCCGTCCGTCTTTTTGTTGGTATCTTTTTGGAGGTATCTTTTCACTGCGAATGTGTCAGATCCGCTCGGATCGGATGGTTACTTCTTGTAGCTGCCATAGAAATTTTCAGTTTCAAGTGTATTTACACTTCGGCATAGACAAAGTTGGCTTTGCTTTTCGTTTTGGAATAAATTTTCCATTCTCAGAATTCAAATTTTTAAATTCTGCGCTTTACCTGTTTTTGACGTTGACGCGGCCAAATACTTTAGTTGGGCTGATTTAGAAAATGCTTATTATGTTTCATTTTCAATGAACGGTCACTTAAAACCATTTTCTAAAGTAATTTTTTAAGTTTCTACCAACATTTTACTAATGTAAACTTGATCCTTTCAAATGAATACATGGCATTTCATTGTTGTGACCATTTGCTTCCTCTTTTTTTTTTTTAAATCGACTGAAAGCATTCATTATAAATGGCTACCAAACAAATATTGAATCAAACTTCAAACAATTTAAGAGCACACAAAACAAAAATGTACAAATATGGAAAGGGGGCAGTGCCTGTGTCTGGCACATCTGTGCCCATAGACCAATTCAAATATTTAGCTTTGCAATAAAAACTCCCTTAGCCCGGGCCATTTATCAATGAACGAATGGGTCAGCGCATCTATTTGTTTATGTTTTTGACTTTGTGACGGGGCTTGATTTTTTTTCTGTGTTCATTTTGTGAATTAAGTATGTGCTTTATTCAGGATTTTTTCATTTGCCACTTGCCCTCAAGTGCTTTCCTCGCACTCTTCTGTGAATGTTGCCGCAAATTAATAGGCAATTAATGTCAACAACACCACAGAATAGTCGTCGGGCATTCATTTTGAATTATGGCAGCGGCACAATGGTTAAATAATTTTTTTCCATATTTTAAATTAACATGGCCAACCTTTCTACCTGGCCTTTCAATTCCAATTCAATTAAAGTTTAATATAATCAATTTACCATACGTTGAATATAATGCATAATTAAAATTAATTTACATTTTCACAAACCCATTAAACTCAGACGAAGGCTTAAATCTAAAATCTGCAATGTCCAGGCATAAATTATAATGCAAAATTGTGTCGAGTTGATAAAAGCAAAGTGTTTAATGAGCTGTGCAGGAATTATGAGTAGAGTAGAAGTGGAGAATAGAGATTCTAAATAGGAGTCATAGCCATGGGCGTCTGTCTGGAAGTGTGAAATTGTGGACTGACAGACTTTTCTGTTGCCTTTTTCAGAGTTCCACTGATTTAAATAAAATAAATGGCTTACAGCCTCCAAGAGGGGGTTTATCCAGCCTTTTCTGGTTTTCAATGAAGGTTTTTAAGTGCTTAAAACTCATCTGCACATTTGGTCTTAATTCACTAGAATTCCTTTTTATTTGTAATGACTCCCTAACGCAGTTTTCATTAAAATTAGACATAATTCTACCATTTTATCTTCCCTCTAATTTTAAAGCATAAATCACAAGTCAAAGCTAAATAAATTTATCATAATTCTCAACTAAACTTAGCCCAGCCACCCAGCGAAGTACTCACAATTAGCCATTAAGCCAAACCATAAATTTAATATTTTGCTAAACACATTAAGTGCTCCAACCAAGCCGTTTTGTGGCCAACGTGTAAGCCATAAATATCAATAATCACTCAATAAAGCACCAATGGCCACAACCGTCGCAGAAACCCAGAGAGCCACATTTAGCTACGGACATTACTTTTAGCAGCACATTAACACTTTTAATCACCTTTGTCCGTCTATTAGCAACTGCAAATTGAAAGCGTAGTAAATAGTGTGTGAAAAAGACAAAAAAAAAAATACTAAACCGATGCAATCACACTCACTCACACATTCTTCGTAATTACTGCAGTCTGGTGACATGACCCACCAGCAACTTCTGCACATGGTCATAACTGCGGTTTCGCACAAGGCTAAAGACCGCAATGTTCATGGCTTATGACATGTTGTAAAAAATAATTATATTTAGCTGTACATAAGAGACCAAAGTGACTTTCACAGCTCGTAGCTTGTTTTAAGACTTCTTGCGTTAGATATTGTGGTGCTGCTTGACTAATTTTCAAAAGGGTTTTGTGGTTTGAGCAATTACAAAGCGACTAAAGAAACCTTTTTTTTGGAGTTTTTGAGAAATTAGAGTAAATCACGCTGATGCTGATCAGTTACTTTGTTTTGATACAAAAAAAAAGGGGTAAGTTAACTTCGGCTCGGCCGAAGTTTTGTATACGCAGCTTTCATTGATAACAAAAAAGTTTCTAAGACTACTTTTTGGACCTTACTTTTCTATGGGATCTATACTATAAAGATGTCTGATTTCTATTAAACTTGATGAAATCATGGAAAAGCATAATACACTGTTAATTGCGAAATTTGGAGGCGATGTCATTTAAGACAAAAGTTTTTTCTCACTTCAACTTCTTTTTCGACCGATCATTCATACTGCAGCTATATGCTATACTCATCCGATTTTGACCAATCTTTGTGAAATGTGTCCAAAGTAAATAAAATAAGTGTATGCCAATGATAAGGACGTTTTCATTAAAAAAAAAGTTTTTCTCACTAGAACTAGTTTTTCGACCGATCGTTCCTTGGAGCTTTGCTGTAGTCATCCGATTTCGACCAATCTTTGTAGACTGTTAAAAGTTATAAATATGTTGCCATGATAAGGACGTTTCTTAAAAACAAAAAGTTTTTCTCACTAGAACTTTTTCGACCGTCGTTCTCCTATGCTTAGTCATCCGATTTCGACCAAACTTAAATCTGAGGATAGTAAACTAAAATACGGACTTTGGAGGCGATTCCATTAAAAAAAAAGTTTTCTCTTTAAGACTAGTTTTTCAACCGATCGTTCCTATGGCAGCTATATGCTATAGTCATCCGATCCGGCCGGTTCCGACAAATGTGCAGCGTATTTGTACCAAAAGACTTTGTGCAAAGTTTGGTGAGAATAGCTTTAAAACTGACGGGAATAGCAGAAACACGGACAGACGGACAAGGCTAAATCAACTCAGCTCGTCGTGCTGATCAAGAATATATATACTTTATGTGGTCGGAGATGCTTCCTTCTATGCGTTACAAACATCCGGACAATTTTATTATACCCTCTGCAAGGGTATAAAAACCATAATTGCCCTTCAAAGTATGCCAAGTTCATAACTTAAGAAACCAAAATATAACTTGTTTAGTTTATTAAAGGGGCAGTGTTTTTTTTTAAATTGGTCCATCACGTCTGGGCTGTGGTATTTTGACTTAAAGATTGACTAAAAGCCCTATTTTACCCTTTTAAGAAAAGTTTTTTTACAAAAAAATGACACCGTTGCGACCGGTGCTGCCCATAATTGTTTATTTTTCTTATAACTGGAATATCGTTCATCCGATCTTTAAAATTTTTTTAGCTGATTGATAAAGAATCCCGAATATTAAATATGTCCAGAAGTTTCGAACCTTCTATTTTTATAACTGTGGGAGATATGACGTTTTTTCGATAATGCGGGGGCGGGAGGAAAATAAACTTGATCTGCCTGCAAGTGTAACAAACATATGTTCCATACATGTCAAACCTCTATCTCTTACCATCTCTGAGATCTGTTTGTTCATACGGACAGACGAACGGACAGACGGACACTTTTTCACAAACTTAATATACTCTGTGTACCTCTGGTACAGAGTAAAAAAACCCTCCTAAGCACTCAAAAAAAAACAATCCAAACGGGATTACATCAATCCGAAACAGGATTGAAAACAGGGTAATCCCCGATATTCTTAAGCCGATCCGAAAAAAGATCAAATTTATCCCGCGGTAATCCCATAAAGATTAAATTAATCAAAAAATTCGAGCTCCGTTTAATCCCAAAGCAGGATCACTCAAAGCTTTTTTGAGATTTTGAGATTACTCCCAGAAAGATTCCTCTACACTCAGAGAAAAAATAAAGAATTTCATACTTAGATATTCGATCTATTAGAAAACCGATACCAGATTTCCAATTTGGTACCCGACTGAGCCATGGAACTCCCGAACAATTACATCGAGTGGTCAACTACATCCTCAAAGGGTGTGACGGGAAAGAGTACGTAGTGGCAGCTTACCTTGACATCCAGCAGGCCTTCGATAGAGTGTGGCACGAAGGTCTGCTCTCCAAGATCAAGAAACTTCTTCCGCCCCAACTGTACCTGCTAGTCAAGAGCTTCCTGACGGACAGAGCTTTTGAGGTTGCACAGGACGGAGCGACATCCCAAACAAGAACCATTCAGCTGATGTACCGCAGGGCAGCGTATTGGGTCCTACGCTATACTATGCCCAGAGCCTGTAGCATTCCGCTTAAAAACCACGAAGTTCTTCTAATTGCAACATTTGCTGACGACACGGCCATACTTGCCCGCAACAAATGCATATACTCAGCCACAGATGCCCTTCAAGAGTACTTGAATTGGTTAAGCAATTGGGCCGCTAGATGGAACATTGCCATAAACACGGACAAGTGTGCTTCGGTGAATTATTCCACCCCTTTGGGGTGACACTGGACAGAAGACTGACCTTTGGACAACATGTCACGACAACAGCTCAGGCAGTGGCTCCCAAAGCACTGTGCATGGGGTGGCTCCGGAACTCCAACAACAAGCTGTCACTCAGGAACAACGTCCTAATCTACAAAGCTATTCTGTTCCCATGGTTGGAGATGTTACCAACAAACTGCCTAATAACTTGTTAAGAAGACGGAGAATCCAAGGTGTACGTCAAAGGAAAAGGTTAAAGAGAGTCATACCCTAGCACCTGAACTCCCGGCGACTCTAGCAGGACACCATTTAGACCAAATTCTCACACTTTCTCACTAAATACCTACATTAAAACATTATCGGTAAGCCCAAATGGACACTGCCAAGTACTGTTAAAACCCAATGTCACACTAGCATAAGCGGCCAAAAAAGGGTAGCAGAAGGCTAGTTATTGAAGGATACTTTACCAATAAAAGTTTTGCCAAAAAAAAATACTTAGATCAAGAATTTTCGTACCTAATAGTTCGATAAGAGTGAAAATTCTCGATCCAAGAACGAAATTCTTGATCCAAGTATGAATGTTTGATCCCATTTTTCTTGATCCAAGAGCTGTAATTCTAGATTTAAATCGGGTACAAAAATTTATGTGTAAAAAAGAAGTGGGGGAGTGGAATTTGGAGTGATTTCGGAGGGGGAGGGGTTGCCTGGGAATATTTTTTACTGCGACTCGAACTCGGAACTTTGAAAGACTGCACTCACAGAAAGCATCGCTTAAACAACAGCACCACATGTAGGATGCCTTGAGCATCTTCCAAATTTATATTATAAACTGACGGGGAGCGCTCTTCACTCGATTGTTTCCCCACACACCCCTCTCCCAGAAAAAAGCCATGCAGTGAGAGCCGGTTCATAGCTATTCTCTCAAATGTGCTTGCTCTCCTCTCTCCGTTTCTTTTCCGCACCCTCCTCGCCTAAAATCACCAAACAGAACGAATTTAGCTCGATTTTAAGCGCAAAATTCTTAAAAATTCAAGAATGAGTAAATTTTTTTTTCAAGAGCGTTTGTACTTAAATTATTCTTTATACTTTTCTTTCTTCCTCCACTTTACATTGGACACTCCCACCGACACCGGTTTTGGTATATTTAATGCTTCTGAAAAAAACAATGAAATATAAAAATTATTGTTGTCTTGAACTCACAACTTTTCAGCTTTACACTGATCACGAATGGTATGGCATCTTATCGCACAGCACCATATCACATGATTGTTGTCCAATGTCTTAAATGCTATTTATACTTTTCTGCTATCGTTTCTGAATTGTGTCTCTAAAGATTGAAGTAAGCACATTTGGAATGAAACACGCTCGAAAGGATTGCGTCAATCCTTAAAAGATTAAGATGAGTGGAATATCCCGTAAAACGAGATTGAATTTCTAAGCTCGTGCCAAGATTGAGTTTATCTCGCCGTTTTTTTTTCTGTGTAAGAAACCTAGACGTGATGGAGGATTTCTGAAAACAGGTTCGCGTTTGGCATACAAAAATCATTTGGAATGAAAATCACTTTAATATACTGGAAAAAGTCATATTTTGTAGCCTTGTGTGATTCTGCATTATCCTGCCAAGGAACCGATCCGTTTATCCATCAATATTTTATTGACTCCAGTCTGATAAATTATGACTGGGGCGTGGACTGTGTTGAAAATCTGCAAAATATCAACTTTTGCATGATTTTTTATTATAAAAATGAAGTTGTGAAAAAGTATGTAACACGTAGAAGGAAACATTTCCGACCCTATAAGCCAGCGATGTTCTTCCATAGCCCCCAAGGGCTGAGTGCAATGGGCTATTTACACGCTCACGCGCCGAGTGCATGCCGATGTCGGGCGTACGAGCGAAAGCAGCGCTCTCTTTGCATGCATTCGATGCCCAGACGTCGAGCAGGGCAATTCAAAGCTGGGCTGTGTCGCTTTGATATCGCACACCAATACACTTTCACCTTTTGGCAGTTTCAGAAATTTTTGGTATCGACGAGATCAACTTTTTAGTGTCTTATACAACCGCGTATAAAATACATTTCTTTGCTTTGCAGTTGATGTGTTACTTCATTTCTTTTGAAGAGTAGTCCAAATTTAAAGATTTTAGAAAAACACATTACTAAGAAACTATTTATATATTTGTATATTTTATTTGGGGGAAGTCCTGAATGGTTTTCTTCTTTGCACTTCAATGTCTCAGCACTTGTTTACCTTTTTATGTTGTCTACATTTGGTAACTTCTTGAAAATGTCCAGGCGTATGCATCTTTTTTATCTAGCTTCCTGCTTGTGTATTTAGATGAATGTGACATATAATTCAAGTGTATGCGAGTTGTATTCAGGACGCAAATTTATTCATTTCAGCAGACGGCTTGCTCTAATTATGCATGGTAGCTGACTGAGAGCAAAGCGTCTATAGGAAGTCTGTCGGTTAGACTTAACTGTGTTGTGCCTTTCAAGTCGTAAATGTTGTGTTGCCTAGGCCTGGAATGAATAAATGCGTTTGAGCCTTTTGTTTGTGTAATTGCTTTTACATATTCTCTCCCCTAATGATGTCCTCTGAGTTTCGTGTGCTTTAAGTGTCTTAAAGTTTATCGCCTCATGCCATTAAATAAGTAGAATCACTAATTATCTAAGTGCATTTTGGTATGGGGAGGATGGGAATTTTGTTGTTCGGTTTTTTATGGGCATAAATTATGACTGGGGCGTGGCCAATTGGTGTGCATTGTGTATAACTCATAGAGGAAAACAATTTTCGCATAAGCAACATAAAGCATTGCCTGCTTTTAGGCGCGTTATATTCTCTTTTATTTTTTATGCGGCCAAACTTTTTGTGCCGCACAATAATTTATTAGCAAAGTCAACGGAATGTGAAGGCCAGAAACTGAGAACCACATTGCCGCGCCCAAAAGTATGGCGCGCATAAATCACCCCAGTCAATTTCTACATTACACACTATGGGCAAAGTAACAAGTTTTGGTGGCTTAAAGAAAATTTTTCTGTTATTTGCAGAATAGAGTTATTTCATCTTCAAATTTTATCTTCAAAGTCTAAAAAAAATGTTTATTGAAAAACTTTCTATGAAGGTAACATGATATTGATGTTCGATTTCCATGCAACTTGATAGTGAAGTATTGGGTAAAGAAAACTGTTAAACTGTTGTTGTTCTGTTGAATTTGGGTATGTTTTCTTAATAAAGAAAACAGTTTTTCCTTCCTAGCGATTGTTCCAATAGCTGCTATCCGATAGAGTAATCCGACCTGATCTTAACAATGAGTAGGATCCGTATTTATTATTAAGATTTAATACCCAAAACATAGACTCTTTGCCCATAGTACCCCTGTATTTGCTCCTGTTTCTGATAAACCGCCTAAAGTTATGCCGCGTGCCATGTCAGCGGCAACTCAATTAGAAAATTTAATTGCGCTACAAAAAGCAGATAACAAGCGATTTACTTTCATTTTCTCATCCACATTCACATTTGATTAGGCAATTACGTTTTCGACTTGTGGCAACGGTCGGAAATGCTGCCAAATCAAAGGCATTTCCTGTGAGCATTTCCAGTGCCAAGCAATAAGCATATGAAAATCAATCAATGCTAGTCGCCTTTAGGCGTTGCTCCCTTTTGTATTTGGGGTATTTTCATTTTTGAAATGGACTCCCCCCAGGTTGATCTTTAACCGAAAATCAATTTGCCGTCTTTTGTTAGGGGGCTCCGCCAACATTTGGCTTTGCCTTCCATTTGCAAAGCAGTTTATTTATTTCTTTATTTTTGGCCAAGGTGATGCCATATCCTATCTATTATCAGACACTGTATTTTGATTGATTAGCTTGTGTTGCTGTTTTTTTTTACTATCGATTTGATCAATTCTGTTTTCTCTCGAGCGTAATGAAATGCCGCCAGGGCATTTATTTTACGATGTTGATTTTTTGTACAATAGATTGAAAAAGACTTTGCTGCGTGTGCGGGAATTGATGTAGGAAAATCCCAATGTGTGAGGTGTGACCTAGCACAGAAAACAGTTGGAAAATTTAAGTGAAAAAAATAGGGGAAAGTTAACTTCGGCTCGGCCGAAGTTTTGTATACCCTTGCAGCTTCCATTGATAACAAAAAAGTTTTTCTAAGACTACTTTTTGGACATTACTTTTCTATGGGATCTATACTATAAAGATGTCTGATTTCTATTGAACTTGGTGAAATCATGGAAAAGCATAATACACTGTTAATTGCGAAATTTGAAGGCGATGTCATTTAAGACAAAAAAGTTTTTCTCACTTGAACTTCTTTTTCGACCGATCATTCATACTGCAGCTATATGCTATAGTCATCCGATTTTGATAAAACTTTGTAGAAATGTGTCCAAAGTAAATAAAATAAGTGTAAGCCAATGATAAGGACGTTTTCATTAAAAACAAAAAAGTTTTTCTCACTAGAACTAGTTTTTCGACCGATCGTTCCTATAGCATAGAAACAAACGGACAGACGGACAAGGCTAAATCAACTCAGCTCGTCGTGCTGATCAAGAATATATATACTTTATGTGGTCGGAGATGCTTCCTTCTATGCGTTACAAACATCCGGACAATTTTATAATACCCTCTGCAAGGGTATAAAAATTGTCCTAGGAATTTTCTGCTTACGATTTCGTTTGTTGTGTATCCTGCAACTTAAACGAAATCCACACTTTGTATAGATAACGTCGTATCGATAGCGGCGTTTTAAAGCTTGTGTGAATCGGGAATTAGCTGATAGATAGCTCAGGAATATTATGCCTACAATTATTTTGGATGTGATGAGCGCATAGTAAAGGCAAATGGAGAAGGAGAACAAAGCAAACGCTAGATAATGTTTATATAAATATAATAGCGGTTTCTGTTTTGGATTAGTTTCATTCTCCCTTATTGCTACACTAGCAGCAGATTCATTTAGTCAAGGTACTGCTGTGCTCTTATTCTAATCTTGTACTCAAATATAACAGACTTCATTTAATTAGCTACCGACCATTGAGTCTTAGTTCTTTTCGCCCACACTGCATTGTCTTGCTTATCCATCGGCCCAATAATTTAGAACGAAATGTGAGAACAATGTGGCTGATGTCGAGGTGTGATGTTATCACACCCGACCGCTCAATCAATAACAAACCACTAGACACGTCGTACTGAAATTAAATCTACAATGGAAGACCGAAGTTGGTTTAACGTTATTTTGTTTAAATTTATATAAACTCCAACTTGGCCAAAATATTTTACTTGGGTACCACAAACTCAAAATAAATAGCAAATTCCTGTGAGGAATACTCTGCAGTGCTGGATACAGGCCTTTAAATGGAATCGCCTCCAAACTTTGTAATTGATAGTCTGTCATGCTTTTCCATGATTCCACTAAGTTTGGTTGAAATCGGACATCTATAAAGCATAGTTCCCTTAGAAAAGTAAGGTCCCAAAAGTAGTCTTAGAAAAATGGAGGGAAGTTTATATACCCTTGAAGCTCATGTAAATTTTCAGGACTCCTACTACGACTGTTTTTCAAACCTAACTTTTTTATGGCAGCTCTACTATACAATCTTCCGGTTTCGACCAAACTTAGTGAAATCATGAAAAAGCATAGAAATCGTGTATACACGAAGTCTGTTGCCGATTCCATTCAAAACATCAAAGTTTTTCTCACTAAAACTAGTTTTACGACCGATTGTTTCTATGGCAGCTATGGGCTATAGTCGTCCGATCCGGACAATTTTCATATTTGTTCAGCGTATTTGTACAACTAGACTTCATGGAAAGTTTCGTGAAGATAGCTTTCAAACTGACGGAGAAAATCGCACACAAACAGACGGACAGAAGAACAAACGGACATGGCAAATTCAACTCAGCTCGTCATGCTGATCAAGAATATATATACTTTATGTGGTCGGAAATGCTTCCTTCTATGCGTTACAAACATCCGGACAATTTTAATATACCCTCTTCTAGGGTATAAAAACCTTTTTGTTTTAAATGAAAGGCAGCAAGGGTATTAAAACTTCGGCAGCGCCGAAGTTAACTTTCCCCTATATTTTTTATCCTCCGTACCAGAGGTACACACTAATAGAGAAGCCAGTGGATCCATTAATGGAATCAATTTTTATGTTGCTCAGAAATATCTCGCAATTTTTTTTTACTTTTAAGAAAAAACAAGTAAGCAAGTCGGTAAAGCCCGACTGTAATAAACTCTGTATCTGTGAACTGCTGCCTACCACCATTGAGAACGGTGCTGCCATAATAGTTTGTTTTCCCTATAAATCGACTATCGTTCATCCCATCTATACCGTTCCTTTGGCGGATCCATAAATAATCCTGATAATCTATCTATAGAACTGTGGGATATATAAAGTATTTTACAATTCGCAGGGCATGGAAGAAAGGCGTGCAAAAAATTTAAAATAAACTTGATCTGCATGCAAGTATAAGAATATTTTGCCCCGTACATGCCAAACCTCTATCTCTTACGATCTCTGTGATCTGTTTATTCATACGGACCGACGAACGAACTTGGCTAAATCGACACGGCTGTTGATGTAGATTAAGAATATATACTTCATAGGGTCGGAGATGCTTCCTTCTGCCTGTTACATACTTTTGCACAAACTTAATATACTCTGTGAAACTTTGGTACGGATGAACGATAGTCGAGTTTTAAGGAAAACATACAATTATGGACAGAACCTGTCGCAACGACGATGGGCAGCACTTCAAGGACATTTCTACCACCGGACTGATTGAATCCGAGATATATAAATATAAAATTTAACTGCCCCAAATCGTTTAAAGCCGAGAATAAGTGAACTGATTGAACCTTATCAGTGTGGCTTTAGACCTGGCAAATCCACCACGGACCAGATATTCACATTGCGACAAATCCTGGAGAAGACCCAAGAGAGATGTATCGACACCCACCACCTTTTTGTTGACTACAAAGCCGCCTTTGACACGCCGATAAGGTCAAAGTTCTTTGAAGCCCTGTCTACCTTTGGTATTCCAGCAAAGTACGTTCGACTTTGCATGATGACGTTGAGAAGCACACAAAGCTCCGTCAAAATAGGTAAAGACCGCTCCGAGCCTTTCGATACCAAAAGAGGTTTTAGGCAAGGTGACACATTATCGTGTGACTTCTTTAATCTGCTGATGAAGTATATACTGCGCCAGTGCCCAAATGCTAACAGAACGGGCACCATCTTTACCAGAGATAACATGCTACTTGCATATGCCGATGATATTGACATCATCGGCAAAAGCGAATCTGTGGTAAAAAAGGCGTTCTCAGAGATAGAGAAGCAGTCAAAACTTATGGGCTTAGCGGTAAATGAGGATAAGACGAAGTACCTACAATCAACGCGCAGTGAGTCTACGCTTGGACAATCTGTTGCAATGGGAGACTACAGCTTCCAGGTTGTTAAGGAATTTGTCTACCTCGGGACGACGATTACCAGCGACAACAACACCAGTCTGGAAATCCGAAGAAGAATTACTCTTGCAAACCGATGTTATTACGGGCTCAATAAGGAGTTCAAGAGCAGAAACCTCTCTCGGAAAACGAAAATTGCGCTATACAAGTCGCTTATCATCCCAGTCCTGCTATACGGCGCAGAAGCATGGACAATGACAAAAGAGGATGAGGCGGCAATTGGCGTGTTCGAGAGAAAAGTTCTTCGGAGGATTTATGGACCTCTAAACGTTGGCGGCGAATTTCGCATCCGAATGAATCGCGAACTGTATGAGCTCTATGGGGACACTGACCTAGTCAAGCGCATAAAACAACAGCGTTTGCGCTGGATAGGACATGTTACCCGTATAGATGATAACGCTCCAGCAAAGCGTGTGTACAATCGGCATGCGATAGAGTTGGGAGGCACTCCCCCGCCTGGTCGACCAAAGAGGAGATGGCGTGACCAGGTGCAGGGAGACATTGCGAAACTGGGAGTGTCCTTCTGGTGGAATGTCGCTCGGGACAGAGGCGAGTGGCGGGCATTAGTGGCAGCGGCCGAGACCGTAAAACGGTTGTGATGGCCAAAGAAGAAGAAGAAAAACGAACAGCTTTTTTAAACTTTACCTCTCAGTTCAATAAAGGAGAGGACGAGACTTTCGGGACTATATTATAGAGTTGACAAGATCTAAAATTCGGTAACTTTCAAGCGATAAGTAATTAAGTTGAAACGTTCAGGGTGTGAACCCGTCCCGCTTAGGTTTTACTGGAGTATATACATACGATTATACTTAATACAATTATACTTAAGAAATAGAATAATCAGTCGTAGAATCTCCAACTCCATATTCGGGATGAACATCAATAATCGCATCAGATTGACCTGGACGATAATAGCGACCACCACGTCCCATTCTTCCCAAACTTGCTCCCCTGCCGCGTGACTGCAAGCCACTTCCGTCAGAGGAGAAATACGCTCCAACTTGATTTTGGGAGCCTCCATCGGCGGCATACTCTTGCCCAATCATAGAACTTCCAGCTCCATATTGGGGTTGACCACGAACAACAGCAGCTGACTGAGCTGGATGATTATAGTTTCCACCACGTCCAAATCTTGCAAAACTTGCTCTCCTGCCGCGTGACTGCAACGGAGCAAGCGATAAGCCATTGCGGCCAGGCGAGAAATCCTCATTCACTTGATTTCCAAAGCCTCCGTCGTCGGCATGCTCTTGATAATTCAACTGCAACGGAGCAAGCGATAAGCCATTGCGGCCAGATGAGAAATCCTCGCTTACTTGATTTCCAAAGCCTCCGTCGTCTGCATGCACTTGAATGATCAACGAATCTCCATCTTCTCCAACTCCACGATAAGTCGCAGCTTGCGACTGACTGAATGCACGCAACATGCGATTACGCGCAATTCTTCCAACACCAAAGCCCCAGCGACGCGTCGACATAGAAAAGCGAAAGCCATTACCGTTACGCTGACCGCCTCGAGACGCTGTACGGTTACGGAGGTTGCCTCTGTATACTACAACGCCACGATGATCGATGATCGTCTTCAGGATGGAATAATTAGCCACAAGTACAACACAAATATTCTTAACTTACCAAATTATTACCATTCATATTAATAATCATTTTGTTTATCGTTCACGTCACAACCTGCCGTCCGAAATTTTTTACAGAGACTGACACAAAAATCAGTACAGGGCTACACACTCAATATTGGCGAAACAAGCCAAACTATCGATAGCACTTCCACCGGTAAATACGAAAACTATCGCGATTGCATGGTCATACTTACTTATTCATATATTTATTAGTGGTATTCTTGAAACCGATGTTGATTTCGTGAAAGCAAATCTAAATCAGTTGACGGAGCGACACGTTTTGAGCACTGATTTGATTTAGATTTTGTGAACGCTGGCAGTGCTGACAATTTAGCTATTATTCCACCAGATCTGGTGTTTTTCAAATCCAGATGGTTGGCAAAGAGTCTAGCAGGCTTTGGGAAGGGTGCGGGAATTTTGAAACTTCCGTTTTTATTGAATAAGTTACTTAAAATTAAACTGATCTGTCCCAATTTTCGGTTTCTTTAATGCAATGTCCTTGAGATATCGCTAAAAATCGGTTTTTTATAAGGACCCAGAATAGCATATGAAATAAATTTCCAGCTAAAAATGTGACTAAAGCTCGTTCCACACATGTTTAACCAAATATCTCTTGAACCAGGAGTGCTGGGGGAAAACGGGCAATTGTTTTGAGTTTCGCGCCCAAAAATACATGAATATTGTTTGCTATCTTCTCTGAAGCAACAGCTCGTAAGCCTGTGTAATTACTTTTAGTCTAGTAAAGATATATTTTTAAATTTTTCTTAAAGAAACAAACCTATGATTTTTCTTAAACTTTCAGATAATTGGAGTTCTGGTTCGAAGAAGCTACAGTAAAAGATTTAAGGTGGCGCCTTAACGGGAACTACCAAAACCTTCTCATTATATTTTTCATTTAACTATATACAAAAAAGTTTTCAGTGTAAGGAACTAGTTTTTTCATTGTCAATAACCTTGTTCAATTTTCTGTCGCTCGAAATTTATTTCATGTCTCTAGCTACTCTAAGGCCCGAGATATTGCCATCTAAAAAATAACCTTATGAAAAACCGATTTTTATCGATGTTTCAAGGACATTGCATTAAGCGGCCCATACACCACACAATATTTTGCACAAAACGCTTATGTGTGTTAGTGAAATATGATCACGTATAACGTACGTGTGACGCATACACTCATATTTCACTAACACACATAAGCGTTTTGCGCAAAATATTGTGTGGTGTATGGGGGGCTTTAAAGAAACCCAAAATTGGGCCAGATCAGTTTTATTTTAAGTAACTTATTCATTTAAAACGGAAATTTCAAAATTCTCGTTATTGGGCCGCACCCCTTCCCTTAGCCTGCTAGACCCTTTGTAATCTGGCGGCTAGCGGGATATAGTTATTTTTAAATCTCGTCTATTCAGCTTTTTTGAAACTATTGGCAACATCCTAAAATATCTTAACTTGGCAACACTTAGTTGACAGTTGCTATAATAAGAGCAATAGGTGTAACTTCATCTCTATAGCTAACTTCACACAGGCAAATTAATATACACTAACTATCATGGCTAAGTTTGTCGGATTTGTGTCCGAATTCGTCTAGGTGTACACACGCATGCCAAATTAGTTAGCAAATAAATTTGTCGGAACTTCGAAAGTTTGCATTAAATTTGACTTAGTGTTCCCACTCGCAAGCTTGGTTTGCGAAAATTTTTGTTTTCCCACAAACCAATTGGTTTGTCTATAGCAGCTGTCAAATAATCCACTTAGTGCGATATAAACAAGAAAGAAAGTCGGTCAAGCCCGACCGGTGCTGCCCATAATTGTTTGTTTCATTATAAGTCGACATCCGTTCATCCGATCTCTACCATTCTACCAGGAACGAACCTTCTATCTATAAAACTGTGGGAGATATGACGTTTTTTCCAATTTGCGGGGGCGGGAGGGGGCGTGGCAAAAATTAAAAATAAACTTGATCTGCCTGCAAGTATAAGAAGCATAAGTCCCATACATGTCAAACCTCTATATCTTACCATCTCTGAGATCTGTGCGTTCATACGGACAGACAGACGGACATGGCTTTTGCACACACTAATTATACTCTATGTACCTTTGGTAGAGAGTATAAATATCGGGCTAATCGAAATCGCTATCACTTAATATTTTTGCAAAAACAGCTAACTTATCTGCAAAAAACAACCGTAAAATATAACGCAGAGAATGGATGAGTCTGTGGGTAAAGCGAAAGAAAACCAATGGATGCTGCTTAAAACTAATTTATATATTTTTATTTGCGCCAATCATTTCCAAAAAGGTCACGCCAATGCGTGACTCTATCCCTGCAGCAAGTCGTCTGAATCGCTTGGGATATTTAACAATGCAACCTTGAAGATTTTACAATAAAACAATATTAATGTACTCATTTTTACACAATTATGCAAGTCCGATCAAAATTAAATATTAAAATCATTGCGCTTGAAATTACTCAAACAAGCATCACAAAATTGCTATGTATAGTTTGTTCTTACATTTGCCTTGTAAGAACAAACTCGGCAAATACGATAACAGTTTGCGAGAAAGTGTTCACATTGTGTTCAGACAGCACGCAAGTTTTCTGAAAACTTGACTTGGCATGCTTGGCAAACCGTTTGACACAAGCGTTTGGCTGCAAATTAATTTGGCGTTCACACACACGTCGAACTAATTTTGACGAACTTTGCGTCAGTTTGCCCGTGTGAACTTAGCTTAACTTTACTTTCCCATCAAATTAAAAGTAGAAGACTACGGACTAGATTGCAATAGATTTCAATTAAAAAATAATACGAATTTTTTATGCCAGTGCGTTTACATAATAAATGGGAAGAATCTGAAATTTTGTGGGTTTTGTTTACATTTGGCAACTTTGAGTTTCGAATGCCCTGGGATACGCCTCGAAGTTCACTCGCAACATAGCTTTTTGTTTTCTTTAAATATTGTTTCATTGTACTCCCGCCTAAAAGTATGTCATTTTTTGATTGATTTTCCATAAAAATTTTGTGAAAATCTGTTAAAATCAAGTAAGAAAGTCGGTCACGCCCGACTATAATGCACTCTGTATCTCCCAAAGTTACGGGGCGTGGCAAACATTTTAAATAAGCTTGATCTGCCTGCAAGTATAAAAAACAAAAGTCCCATACATATCAATCCTCATCTCACCACCTGAGATCTGTTGTTCTTCGCGCGGACAGGCTAACGACTCGGCTGTTGATGCTGATCAAGATTATACGGGTCTGTTCCGGTTTTCGACTAGAATTTCGTGTAACCTTTAATTTTAGAAAATAGTAGCCCTTAAAGAGAATACTGTAATTTCTTAAAAACAGGACAATTTTCTGAAACTAGTTTTCTTAAAAATATGGCGATAGTAGCCATTGCTGTTAAAAAAAAGTGTTAGCTTTCATGAATTTTTGCTCCACTGCAAGAATATAAGTAGCCCACTCAGCCGTGCCACTTCAGGTCTTGGGCTCTAATCCCAGTCAGTCCCGAAACATTTTTATTTATTTAATAAAAACAAATTTAATAAAAACAAAGCAGCTGGGGTGTTGTCCAAGCGAAGCGGACCCGGTGGTTGACCTGGACGGTGGATCTGGACGGCGGACTTGTACGGTGTGGATCTAAACGGTGGTACTTGGACCTAAACCGGTGGTCTTAATCAATTTTTTCTGCTTTTAGGAAAATACCTTTTCTCTTATAAAGAAAAATTTGTCTCTATATTAGAAAAAATTTTTATTTTAAGAAAATAGTTTTCTATGATTCAGAAAGAGATTCTAATTCTAAAAAAGTAGCCCTTTGGTTGAGAAAAGCTTTCCATAATATTTAGAAATAATTTTTCTAAGTTGTAGGGTGAGTCGCCTTAGTACGGATTTCATAGGAGAATTTCTAATTTTAAGGTCTTATTTGGGACTTTTTTTTATGAGTGCACAGTTTTATAGATGGACATTTTTAGTAATCAGGATTATTTATCGAGCGACCAAGGGAATGGTAAAGATCGGATGTATGATAGTCGAGCTATAAGAAAAACAAAAGATTAACGCGCAGCACCGGCCGCAACGACGATGGGCAGAACTTTACAAACCTTAGCACAAACTTTGACACTTTCTTTTGTTATAAATTGCTTTTAAAGGTTAGTTATAGTCTGCATATCTGTTTCGTTGGTCCTTCATCTAGCGGGTTGCTTATATTAAGTTTAAATTAAGTGCCACAAGCATTTATTTATGTGCGTTCACGGGGATTAGAGGTTGAAAGCAGCAAAAAAAGATTAAGGAAAAATGTCTTAATTTTTTTACAGAAATCAACTATTCAAAGACTCAAAAAAGCAGCGTTGGTCAATGTCTTCTAATCAAAAAAGAAGGTCAAGCCCCACTATAACATACTCTGTACCCGTTGAGAACGGTGCTGCCATAATTGTTTGTTTCCCTTATAACTCGACAATCATTCATTTGATCTTTACAATTCCTTTGGCGGATCGATAAATAATCTTGATTACTAAATATGTCCATAAGGAACGAACCTTCTATCTATACAACTATGGGAGATATGACTTTTTCCAATTTGCGGGGACGTGGCAAAAATTGTAGTATAAGAAGTTTTTGTTCAATACATGTCAAACCTCTATCTCTTTCCATCTCTGAGATCAGTTTATTCATACGAACAGACGAACGAAATTGGCTAAATCGACACGGCTGTGATAAAAATTATGAATATATGGACTTTATAGGGTCGGAGATGCTACCTTCTGCCTGTTACAAACTTTTGCACAAACTTAATATACTCTGTGAAACTTTGGTACGGATGAACGATAGTCGAGTTTTAAGGAAAACTGACAATTATGGACAGAACCAGTCGCAACGACTATGGGCAGCACTTCAAGGACATTTCTACCACCTGACAGATTAAATCCGAGATCTATAAATATAAAAATTGAAAGTTAACTGCCCCAAATCCAAACAGCTTTTTTAAACTTTAACTCTCAGTTCAATAAAGGTAAGCCCGAGACTTTCGGAACTGTATTATAGAGTTGACAAGATCTTAAATTCGGTAACTTTCAACCATTAAGTAACCATTAAGTTGAAACGTTCAAGGTGTGGACCCGTCCCGCTTTGGTTTTACTGGAGTATATACATACAAATTTATGAGTAAGTATACACTTATATGTTCAATACAATTATACTTAAGAAGAAGAAGAATCGCTAGTTGAAGAATCACTAGTTGAAGAATCGCTTGTTGAATATTCGGAACCTCCATAGTCGGAATACTCTTGTTCGCTCGTAGAATCTCCAACTCCATATTCGGGTTGAACATTAATAATCGCAGCAGATTGACCTGGACGATAATAGCGACAACCACGTCCAATTCTTCCCAAACTTGCTCCCCAGCCGAGTGACTGCATGATACTTCCGACAGAAAAGAAATGTGCTCCAACATGATATTGGAAGCCTCCAACGGCGACATACTCTTGTAAAATCAAAGAAACTCCACCTCCATATTGGTATTGACCGCGACCAATAGTAGCTGATAGAGCTGGACGATAATAGCGAACACCTCGTCCAATTGTTCCCAAGCCGAGTGACTGCAAGATAGTTGCGCCAGAAGAGAAATACGCTCCTACTTGATTTAGAGAGCCTCCATCTTCGGCATACACTTGTTCAATCATAGAGCCTCCATCTCCATTTTGGGGTTGACCACGAATAATAGTAGCTGATAGAGGTGTACGATAATAGGGACCACGACCACCAAGTCCACGATAAGTCACAGCTTGCGACTGTCTGAATGGACGACAGGCGTGACGACGCGCAATTCTTACAACACCAAAGCGACGCGTCAACATACAAACGCGAGAGCCATTACCGTTACGCTGACCGCCTCCAGACGCTGTACGGTAACGGAGGATGACTCTGTTTACTACAACGCCACGATGATCGATGATCGTCTTCAAGATGGAATAATTAGCCACAAGTACAACACAAATATTTTTAACTTACCAAATTATCAGAATAGATATTAATTATCATTTTGTTTATCGTTCAAGTGACAACCTGCTGTCCGACAGAGACTGACAGAAAAAGCAGAACAGGGCTACGTACTCAATATTGGCGAATCACGCCAAACTATCGATAGCATTTCCAGCGGTGAGTCCGAAAACTATCGCGATGGCATTGTCACACTTATGCTGCGCTTACACCGCGACCTGTGACAATTTGTGACAAAGGTTGTCACAGGTCAAGTGTGCTTACATTGGCGTCACATAAATTGTGTGTCACAGCGCTGTGACAAGACAAATGAGTACTCTTGGTGTGAACGATTTTTGTCATTGTCACAGAACGTGAACATTGAACGAGTTCGTGACCAGTGAGCCAGTTCCACGTATAAAACAACAATAATTAAAACACAGAGTCGGTCAAGCCCGAATATATAATACTCTGTACCAAGAAACATAAATTTTGATGCTGCAGTGGCAGCGGTAAATAGCGCTGCTAATGCGCTGCTGCGGCATATAATGTTGTTATTTGTAAATAAGAATACGCTAAATTCTATATCGAATCAACCTCACAGAATCGGTCATTTTGTTGGTCTGTGTTATTTTTTTTTTATAAATTATTCCAGATAGTATTGCCTTTGACATTTTAGTCTCGTATGAGGTGGTTGCCATGCCGGATCCTGAAGCCAAATAACTGAGACTCACCGGAGCACCAAGAAAACCGGCGGACAGTTCACAGTCAATGTCTATGACGCCAGCCTGACCCAAGTGACTGAGGTGAATATCGGAGTGGTGGTTCAGCCGTTCCAGTTTCGTATGGATGCGCGTGCGGCGGGCGAGGGATAACTGGAAATATCCATCAATGATGGCGAGGTGCCCAATCATGTTCAAGTGATCGCTGCCTGGTCTTCTTCACCCCGGAGCAGTCCAAGTCGCATCTGATAGACATTAAACATTAATGAACTGTGTATTTATCGTTTGCATTTTAGATTGCCTACGAGCCTATTGTACAAATATAACAACGGCCTAGTGTGGGCGATGTCATAAGTGCTCGAGTTTTTGGAATGTGTTCGGGATTACTTATTTGCATAATTCTCTCTCAATTCTTCCACAATTTCGTACTGACTTTTCCTTTTAAGTTCTGACAAACGGCATAAGTCACTTCGCTTGTCCTTAATCAACTACATAATTAATTGAATCAACCTTTGTAAAGTTGCAATCATTCTAGACTACAGACAATTTCATTCAAAATATTTTAGTTTCGTGCCTTTTTTAAATTGCCGCCAATTGTTCTGCAAACGAAAAACGAAAATCACTTTCAGGAATACCTCTAATCTGAAGAAATCAAACATGAAAATTGTGAAACGCACTACTTTTTAAAAAATTTTTGACGACAGACGACTATTAAGTCATTGTTAGTAAGTTCTTTTTATACCACTCATTGTAAAATTTTGTTTGAAACAATCTTAAAAAAAAAAACCAATACAAAAATACACACATACATACATACAAAAGTCGTTGCCAGGTATTATAAAAATCGATCGATTCAGTTTGCGATGTCAACAAACCTATAAACTAACCAACAGAGTTTTTGAATTCACCTTTTATGACTAAAAATTGGATCTCCGATTATTTTTCTTTGCAATTTGACGCACCACGGCTTTGCAATGGCAAGCGGTTGGTCATTATAAAAATGATTGAATTGAAAAAACATTATCGAAGCCATCGGAATATTTTTACATGAAAATGTTTTGCTGCCAATTGTATTCAAACGCGTCCAATTTCCTATCACATTAGCATTTGCATTGGTAATCCATAAGTCTCAAAGCCAAACGATGTTTCTTTGCGGCTTAGATTTGGGCACACTAAGTTTTTCACGCGAACAATTATACGATGCTTGGTCTCAAGTGGGCAAACCATCGAGCTAATCTGTAATAGATAAAGATATACTGACTAAAAATATCGTACACTCCCCTGTAGTTCAGCTGCACCGGTGCGGCATTAACGAATTCTCTAACTCTTCGTAGTGAGCACTCGCCACCAGACCAACTACCAGCCGAGTATTTGCCTAACGAATTTTGAATGGGAATGTCCGGAAAACGTACCGATCGGTACGACACTGCATTACCAGTCGTTAGTGTTGTGATGGGTGCTCACTATAGTTCACATACTAGACTAGTGCTGTGATGTATTACCTGTCGTTAACGACGCGATTGACACCAGTGATGCATCAGGTCGTTAGGCCTGGTAGTGCTTTGACACCAGCTGAATTACCTGTAAAAGTTGGCTATGAGTTCCGCACCCGTATGAACCACGAACTGTATGAGCTCTATGGGGACACTGATCTAGTCAAGCGCATAAAACAACAGCGGCTGCGCTGGCTTGGACATGTTACTTGTATGGATGAAGATGCTCCAGTAAAAAAAGTGTACAGGCAGAAGGCGATCGAATTAGGGAAAGGAAGAAGTGTAGGACGACCGAAACTTAGTTGGGAAAAACAGGTGCTGAAAGACATTGAGGCGCTTAAACCAGGGGCAGGCACATTCCTATCTCGTGTGCATACGAAAAATATCAAAGGAGCGCTGCTCCGACACACACAGTATAAGCTATTCAAGCGCCGCTGCGTTGCGTGCATTCCTACGCCGCGACGCAGTCGTTGCTACTGAAATTGAGAGCAATTTTTGCGCTGCTCTCACACACACCAATGCAAAAATGTAAATGTATTTTTTTCCTGTCTCTGGCTTAAACTGACCAACTGGTGCCAGCTCGCACAAGACAGAGGCGAGTGGTGGGCATTAATTGCAGCGGCCGAGACCGTCAAACGGTTGTGATTGAAATATCGGGCCACATAAGAAAAAAAAGAGGATTGATATTGAACTTGGTTGGATCGGTGAGCTTTAATCATCTTCAAAAGGAGGAATGTTTCTTAAGTCGTCATCATACTTGAGCAGGTGGCGTAATGGTGAGGGGAGGAATATTATACAACTATTTTATAAATATCCCAAAGTTGATAGATGAGATATTGCAATTTAATTTTGTGGAAAGCATTGAACCAATTCAGTTGAGCGGTAGCGTAAGTCGGCTTGGTACAATAGGAAACGCGGGTTCATGACTGTTCTTAATGCTTCCCGAGGTTTAATTTGAATTCATCCACCCAAAGAGCTTTCTAGTTAGTCCTTCATATTTTCTAAGGAAACTTTTCAAATCGATAGCACTTTATTAAAGGTGAAAACTGGCCATTCACCTTTATTTTATTTCACTTTGTTGCTGCTCAACATTCCTCTTAGACCCGCAAGTACAGCACCATCAATTTCTATTAGGTCATTTGCTGAACAATTTCCGCACAGAAATCTTCACGCCCGTGTAATTCGGTTATGCAATTAGGCTCAACAAAACTCTTATTCATTGGCCAAGAAGACCGCCAGCAACTTTATTTAATTTAAAAACAAGCCCAAAACCGACATAGAATAATGCCAACCCAAACGCAAAGGTTCACTCATAATTTGTAGCCACGAAATTCAGCGCCGCCCGAGCCGAAGAATGGGAACAAAAGTGGCAACACCTAAACACAAATTTACCTTATCAATCAAGCCTACATTGGTGGGGTTGGGTTGGGTTTCGTTGCGCTCAATCAAGCGCTAAGCTCGAAACAATCCAACGACCCTTTTTCGGCAAAGTTTTTGGGCCGCGTTCTACTTACCTTTGTCTTGGCCACCTTTGACTTTTGGGGTCAGGTCGTTGGTTATCTGCCAAGTTTTGCCTTTTGTGGCGCTAATTTGTTGTTACACTTGGTCGCGCCTTCTGCTATCCACCAAAATGAGTCGCGTCATTAGTTTGCCATCCCAGCAGCTCCAGACTTTGATTTCCAGTTTCCCTTGCTGTGGGCTCGCGATTTATTATTAATTGGCCGACAGGCAAAAGTTGGTTCAAAGTTTTTCTACTTTTTGTGTGTTGGGTTTGTGTGTGAGTATGAGTATTTCAATTATTAACACTTGCGCGGGATGCCACGTTCCACTTAATTGTTTAATATTTTACAGCAATTTTGGGTCTGCTGCTTTATTGTTATTGTTGTTGTTGTTGTTGTGCTTCTCCATAAATATTGCATAAATATTTGCTATTTAATTAAAACTTTCTCTTTTTTGCAATTGCAGACGCCGCCGCCGCCAACGGACGAACAACAAAACCAAAAGGCCTAAAGTCATTCCGAGTCTGGTTTATTGCGATTGTGTTTAGCCATGGTGGTTGGTGAGTACAAGAGTTATAAATTCTATTTCGGGGGGGTTAGCACTGCGAAAAGTTTGACTATGAAATAGCTACATTTGCAAATTATTCTATAGGTTGTACTTTCGTATTCTGAATGGAAGGGTAAATCTTAATCAAAACAGTTTTATAATTTTTGACAGTGAACAAGACTTTTTAAAAGTCATACCTAGGCATTAGCTCGCTTTTTCGTTTGGCAAGTGTATGGTAGTGGACTTACAATGCGCAATACGTTCAAGTGTCTCTAGGGCAGCGATGTTCACGAAGAGCGGTGCCAAAAAGTAAGAGTGTATTGGTGTGCGATATCAAAGCGACACAGACCACCTTTGAACTACCCTCAACGACGGCTGGGCAGCGAATGAAGGCAAAGACAGATCTGCTTACGCTCATATGCCCGATTTCGGCAATCGCTCGGCTCGTGTGCGTGTAAATAGCCGATTGCGCTCGTCCCCTGGGGGCTGTGGAGGAATATCGCTGCTCTAGGGGCACCAAGCCGGAGCTTGTGACTAGCGAACCCCTAAAAAAAACCAAAAATGAAGTTAACCTAGCGTCTAATACGTCAATATAGCTGTGTCATAAGCTGAACTAGAATCTTTCGAGCTGATTTCTCTGATCTACTGATATTTATTGGGATAATCAATTCAGAAGAGTCGATTTAACCATTTTATAATCCATTTATAATGATCACACAATGAGAGTTATGCTATATGGTTAACTAATGAGGAAAGAAAAATTAAAAATTGCCTACTAGAGTACGATGGAAAACTGACCTCAGGACTTCTACTCAAACTACTAAGAGCTAAATATAAGATCTGGTTTTTAGCAGACTCAATTTAATCTGGATGGTCTTTGTCGTAGTGGAGTCTTCAAAATCACAAGGACACGTAGTGGAGTCTTCAAAATCACAATCACGAGGGCCAGACTATTAACCATGGCTGTCACATGCGAATTATTGTATTGGGTATACAGAAAAAGTCTAATACGAAATGGGACCTCTAGGTAGAGATGAAAAAAACGATCGATAGCCATTTTCTGCAGACGAGGTAGTCACAATAAAAGCCCGGAGACGCTGAGAATTTTCTCGAAGCGAGAATTGTTTCATATTACTCAGAGCGGCCTCTGAGACTGCAGTGTGACCAGTCAAAAGCAAAAGGGCAGACGAGGTTTGTTTAAAAAAAAATGCGGGCCAAAAAAATTTAAAATAAAATGGTTTATAAAATTGAAAATAAAGTCACTAAGTGGAATTCAGAGGTCATAGGCAATGCCATGGAATTCTTGATAGAATTAGAATTAGCCTGGTACCACATTAACGCGACGCCATAGTCTTAGTGATAGCCAGCTCCATAGACTGGAGATACTTGCATAGGGATTTAAAGATGGCTAATAGGTGGCGCCTGGTGTTAAACAATTAGTGGCCACAGCAGGGCGTCGAGAACAAAGGGAGCCACCACTGCTGGCGTGGACAGAACGGCCGCTTAAGGAGGCGCCACTAGTTATAACGGGCTGTAGAGGCTGCAGCTCAGGTGGTGTGTACATGTGTTCCAGCATTTTGGGGGAAATGGCAACCATTCACATCCACCGGAGTAGCAATCCCAAAAGGATACTCCGCCACAAATGAAGACGTTGAGCCTGTGGGCTACGAAATGCATTTTAATGACCAGCATTTAACGATCAGCGACACTTGTTCTTCATCCACTTGATTATTTTGTTGTTTGTTTCTCTTTTTTGTTTCCATTTTGTATTCTCATAGGTGCCTCCGACAATTATCAAACATTCTTTATAATTTCTATGACCCCCTGCGAGAATTTATCAGCTGTTCGGCCAAAAATCGAGTTGGCAGGCCATGCTTAATCTCAGAGCGCACTTGTGGCATCTCCGTACTGTCTCTGAGAATGTGCTCTGAGAATTTTGTTGAGCATATTCTCTGAGCCTTGTAATTAGATGGGCTCCGCGAAAATTCTTAGCGTCTTCAAATAATCACCAGAATTGCCACCTTTCTCGACCCACTATTCAAAAAGGATGGGTTTCTAAATGCGCCGAACTCGAAACAGGCAAGAAAAGCAATGGAGGAGGAACGACACAGCGAATTGTCCAGACATCCGTAGACCCCACAGCCAAAACCACCAAAAGCAGAACCAAAACGTTATTCTTTTATAAAGAATAAGTTACAATCCAAATCACTTCTACAAAGACTGACGCCAAAGATATGATGCGTCAGCATTTTGAAAATCAGACCAACGCAGAGGAGTGTATTTCCTTGGAATATTGAAAAATGACAGTTAGTTCATCATATTAACAAAATATTAACTATATTCACTTTCAGGAGAGCACTAAGGATATGCTGCCACTTAAAAATATAACGAAATGGCGATTCAAAAAAATGTTTAGCATAGTAGGACAGATTTTTTCAGATTGCTGATGATCGCTTAGATCAAAGTTTGCTAATACTCTTTTGTTTTTGAACAAAAACACCCAGTCACCCCTCACTGCTGTTGGCGCCAGCTTTCTAGTAGACAAAAAACATCGATGGCCGCATACATCGATTGTATTCCAGCTCGACCTCTAGGGTACATGACTTCGAAAGGTTGAGTAAGAAGCAAGGACACAACTGAACCGGCTTGAACCCAGAATTCTGACTTATTCAAACTGTGAAAAAACAGCTGAACCTGAACCTGTTCAGAATTTAAAGTTTCGTTTCACTTCATTAAGAACATTCTGTGATCTCTGATCTGAAATACTGCTTAAAGATTTTGTAATATCTGGTCGACTCGTTTTAGTCAGAAAATCTGACTTGTCTTCAATGGAATCGACTCCAAACATGATATTTATTGGTCTTATATGCTTTTTCATAATAAATACTACTAAGTTTTATGTGCCCGGGTGTGGCTCAGCGGCTAGTGTGCGCGATCGCTGTGAAAGAGGTAGTGATCATCGGAGCATCTAATGAAAAGTTTTTTCTTTGAATAAACTTACACACACGATCACCCCTCACTGCTGTTGGCGCCAGCTTTGAAGTAATTAGCCATGCAAAAGCTTCTTAAACATTGAAAGGAGCTCGGCTTAGTCCTTTTGGGGCTGTGTCAAGCTATTTTACATTACTAAGTTTAATGAAAATCTTAAAACTTTATGGTCGAGTTGCCATACAAAAGATTGGTCAGAAAAATTTTCTTAGTAAGAAAATATTTTTGTTTAGGAAGAGGTCATTCTAGAATGTCAATATAATTTGCACTCAAAATAAAATAGAAATAGTTTAATGTTTCCACTTAAAATTTATTGATTTTCTGATAATTTGCAATGCGGTCTAAAGTATTGTAATATAGTATTTATGTTGTGCATGTCCTTTATCACTTTCAATTAATCCTCCTTAGTGGAGGAACTAAGGGAGACACAACTGGCCTTCTTATGTTTCCATTTCTGTTTCCATTTCTGCGTCCATTACTGTTTCCGGTTCCATTTCGGTTTTCTCTCCTTCTCCTGCGAATCGTGTTTGGCCTGCTAATAGTTCTCCTAAACCGGCGTACTATCTTCTTTCCGCCAGTTGTGGATGCAGCCGTTGTTGCTGCGGAACTTTCAGTGGTTGTGTCTGTTCCAGTTGCCGCAGTACTTTCTGCTTCAGCTGCTGCAGTGGTTTCTTCAGGAGCAGCAGTAGTTTTACCAGCCTCAGCCACGCACTCCGGATCGGCTTCATTGGCCGCAACGGTACAATCGATACAATCCGGCGCAGCGGGATCAGCAGTGCAGGTCATTGCCTCACCCAGTGGCAGGTGGCTAAGAATTAAAGCCAGGACTGCAAAACTAAGAATAGCTGTTGTAGCTCTCATCTTTGGATTTGATAAAATTTAACTGAAAGTTGTGACTTTTTATAGTAATCTCGGATAGGCCTAAAAGTTATGGCAGACTATGTTTTTTTTTTTAATTTTTTGTTTATGCATATTTTCGCAAACTTTGATATTTGCCAATGGAATTTTTTGGGAAATTGCAGCTGACATTGTTTATGGCTAAAGAACTCCGTATGTATGAGTGTGTTTGCTTTTGTGCGTTTGTTTCTTATAGCACGAAAACATTGTGCTTGTGGGTAAATTTTTTCAGCTGATGTATTTTATTGGTTGTTGTTTAGTTTGCTATCGATTGTTTGAACTTCGGTTAATGTGAAGTAGCTCACTATTCGATCGCATAACCTTGGATTTTATTTAAGAAAATACTTATATTGAAGTATCAATGTTCATAGCATCCAGTTTTTCCCTACAATTTTAAGAAATCATCTATTAAACTCGATTAAAATGTTTTCATTTATTTCTCTGGAATAATTAAGGTATGGGGAATGATATACGAACAAATGCTGCAAGACTACTAGAAAATGTATTTGATGTCCGAGATACTTGAATTCGGCATATGTTACATACACTATAAGGTATTTTTACAAAAAAATCCATGACCATGTGGTCAGACTTAAGCCAAATTTTGCAGAGAGGATATACAAGTGTAGATTGTTTCTAAGAAAAATAATTTTTATGTTCGGATAAGTCGTTTATGAGTTATTACCTCAAAATAGAACTGATTTTGAATGCCCACCCTGTCAAGGATTTTCAGTCAATCTGACTACTTTCACCGTTATTTTTATTTATTTAACCTGTTCTATACATTCATTTCTTAAAACAAAAAATAAAATATAAAAAATTAATTAATTAAAAAATAATTTTTGTATGTATTTTAAACCGTAATTCCGTGCTTCTAAAAGTATGCTACACATTTTAATCCATGGGAATAAAAATAGCTTAGCTCTCACAGTTTGGCTTCATGGTCCAAATTCCAGAGTTTTAAAAAAGAAAAGCAAACTTTTCGGCTGACTTGAAAATTGAAACTGGCCCGATGCCAAATGGGGATAGATTTTTAAAAGCGATTTAATAAAATCCAAATCAAAACCGCGCAAAAGCGCATACCTCCAGATATAGTACAATATTCAAAGAAAATTATTTGACATGTTACGAGTGATCAGCCAGTGGCACCCGTGGGCACTCTCAAATCAAATTACTGATTTTTTCCATTTTTTATGAAAACAAATACAATTGGAAACTTCTTCATATTTTTTTATTTAAATCTAGTCCGTAGCCGAAAATATATAATTAATCTCTAGAAGCTGTTTCTTTCCTAGTTTCGACTATTAATTTTCCATTTTTTGGAGCAATTTCATGAAAAATCAACTTTGAATTGCTGCCACAGAAGTTAGTGAAAATGTTCAAAATTTTGGCATAAAATAGATATGAGTATTTTTAATCGTTTCCGACAATCGTTTTATCAAGTTTTCCAAACAAAAAAGTGGGACTTTTGGCCAAAATTTCGGCCTGCTGGCCCAGTGTGCAATGAAGAGGTGGAGTCCGAGGTTAATGCCTATTTTGAAGAGCTTCACAGTTCTTATTATAAACAAGAAAGAAAGTCGCTCAAGCCCGACTATAACATACTCTGTACCTGTGAAGTGCTGCCCATCACCGTTGCGATCGGTGCTGCCCATAACTGTTTGTTTTCATTATAACTCGACAACCGTTCATCCGATCTCTACCATTCCTTTGGCCTTTGGATCGATTATTAATCCTAATTACTAAATGTGTCCAGAAGGAACGAACCTTCTATCTATAAAACTGTGGGAGATATGACGTTTTTTCCAATTTGCGGTGGCGGGAGGGGGCGTGGCAAAAATTGAAAATAAACTTGATCTGCCTGCAAGTATAAGAAGCATAAGTCCCATACATGTCAAACCTCTATCTCTAACCATCTCTCAGATTTGTGCGTACATACGGACAGACAGACGGACAGATGGATATGGCTTTTGCACAAACTTATTATACTCTATGTACCTTTGGTACAGAGTATAAAAACAAATGACCATCGCTGCATTATTCTTTGGGCGACTATCAAATATTTTGGCGATGCGACGGAATCGAGCCTTTAATTGCCCAAATGCATTTTCAACTACTCGCCTAGCGTTAGTCAAATGATAACTAAATGTTTTTGCTGCACTGAAGCTGTAGGTGAAAATGGAGCCGCCAATCTGCAGCAGAGGAACATTGGTGCCGCATATGTCTCTTCACCTTTCCTGCAGTAAGGATGATGATTCTACCATTTGTTTACGGCATTTCCGACATTGACATAGAGAAACTTGTAACTGCAATCAATGTTAACAAATACGATAAAAAGAAGTCCCTTCTATCAAAATTTAAGGGTCTCATCCCGGATTTTTTTTAGAGTCGTACTGTGGTATCCATTCTTTAAGACTAATTTTAATTATTATTTAGTACACATGCGCTTCAATAACGGAGGAGAAGAAGAAGACACTGACGGTAGACGGTGGATGGTGGCAGTATGAACAAGATTTCATTTTTTGAACTGATGAACTGTAGTGTGAATAGGCTATAAAACGTAAAAGTCAGCCTCTCTCGCTTCCGCATGCTCTATTTTCCATGGATTCTCGTTCGGAATTGAGAACAGCAAAACCAAACGGAAACGGAATTGCTTTTGGTTTACTTTTCAAAACGTAGCGGAATTGAGAACATGCCTGAATATATTCTTCTTCCGTTTTGGGTTGTTGGTGGCACCAACAGTGTACTTTCTAGAACACTCATATTTGGTCGTATTTCGTATTTAATTTCGCATACTTTAAGAAGTTAGTGACAACTCTGGTTGTTGTCGATATACCCGCTGGCCAAACCGCACTCAAAATTAATATTATAGAAATATTGTTTGAAACCACATGGTAAATTAAATTCTCGTATTATAATAAAAGTATTAATTATATTTTTTTTTTGCTCGGTGTCTGTATTTAAATGCAAGCTGAGGTTTTTTTTTTAATTATAAATAGTTTAATAATAAATTTCTGTATAATAAAAAACTACTAATGCTAATATAAGTGAAAAAGAATTAAATTACATGAAATGAAAAAAGAGTGCAAAAAAAGGTAAACCTGCGTGAAAATCAAATAATTAATAAAGCCGCCTTTTATGTGAATTTAATTAATTTGCACAAACATATTTCAAATTTTGAACATTGTTGTTGCAAAATGAAGGCGTCTCTGCCCCTCGTCCACTCTGCACCATCCTTATGTACAAATTAAAGCGCTTTTCACTGTGGTTACTAAGCGCATTTAATTGTTTTGGCTGTTGTTGAACTATGCATTAAATAAGCCTAGAACATAAAACGCTTGGGGCGATATAAAATTGTGTCGCATTTAAGCGGATTTACTTTGCGTGCAGCGGCATTTGCATTCATTATGCTCGAATTGGTACAAAGCATATGGTGGCTTTAAGTGCTGGACCCCAAAGGCCATGCAAATGCAAACACGCCACGCCCATTCAAATAATAAACATCAATTGCCTAATGCAAACAACCACAGGAACCCGGTGTTCAGGTTATGTAGTATGTTTTTTTTTATATTTTGTATACTCACACATTTGTCCTGGCCCTTGTCGCTCCTTTTGCTGGCATACTTGGATGCTGTTTGCATTCTTGTTGCCGAAGCAGCAGGCAACACAGCAGTAGAAATGGAAAAAGTGCTCTGTAAATACGCAACGAGTCGCGCGTCGTGTAGTATTTAGACAGACCCCGCCCACGTCCCTCCGATGACAGCGTCTTTTTATGAACTTGTTAACAATCTAACGACCTTTTATGCCTGCCTGTTGATGTTGTTGTAGTTGTGTGTGTCGAGTGGCAGAAGGCTAGCCTGTGCCTGATGCTATTGCTACCGGGAATGCTTCAAGTCTTAACGTAGCATCATATGTTTGTGCATGGCAAATATTTGCATACTTTTGGGCTGCTCATGAAAATAACATAATTTGATTTCAACGTTGGCCAACAAGTGATAATGTGATTTTTGCTTGAATAAATATTAACATTTAAGTGTGCCAAAATAAATTGGTATGCATTTGTGGCACAGACAGGACTAGACGCATGATTTGTGAAGAGGTTTGTGGGAACGATTGAGTCATCAGATATCAAACTGTTTCAAAATAACCAAATCTTCCATCAGGCTAGCTATTTGCAATGTGTCAGTTCAGTACTTCATTTTGGTTTGCTTTTACATAGATTTAGCTGTAGCATTTTGTGGTTTTATTTATAAGTTATGATTTATTTTGGAATCGAAATGTTTCATTGAGTTTATTTACCCTAGGGCCAAGCACCATTTAATACCTTTCCCACATGCAAAGGGCCATCATCAACTGTCTTAAATACCTTACAAATATTGCATGAGTCCATTTGTGGGCAGCAATCGTCAAAGGCGAAGCCCAACAAACAGTTGGCTTCCTCGTTGTCTCCCTTTAAACTTTTAACAAACTTGGCCGCTGCTGGAACACAACACTCATTAATTATTCATAGCATTCAACACAGAAGTGTTTATGTGGCCAAGCTACGCCCAGTATCCCATTCACTTGCCCACAAATTGGCCAGCAGCAAGCACAAGTGGACGGTCGTCTCAGAAAAAAAAGGACAACAACCTGGCACAAAAAAATATGCAAATTCAACTTTTTCACAACATAAAAATACTTCTACTTCTGTTTCTAGCACAAAACACTCACACAACATTGCTAACAGATCCTTTTGGGCCGTGGCTGATTAGATCGGACTATGAAGTGGCCAAAGGACAAGCGATTGTTGTCCTTGTTTGTTGTAACTGGATCCATATACGTGCTAAACGCACATTGGAGCAAGGCCAGCAACTTTTGCATTGGCATTTGTAAACATTGTGCGCCTGTTAATGGCAAACATTTTAAAGCTTATTTGCTCGAAAGGCCCAGGGGGATGTCCTGTAGTTGCATGTTTGCGTGTGTGTGTGTGAATGTGTGTGACCCTGCCAGGGCAAATCGTTATTGAATGCTCCAATTCAAATTGCACCCAAGCCGACCATTCGTATGTTTTTGTTGAAAACGCTGAACAGTAAGGCATTTTGGGGAATTTTAGGCGTGCGACCAGTGCTGATTTGTATTGTGATTTGAGTCCAGCTAACGGATTTAGTTGAGGTTGTGTTTGGTTTATCGGCTTGCACTTGCACACATAAGGGAAATGATTGCCAGCTTGCTTACTAATGCTGTTGATAAATGGGTATTTAAATTATGGTGTCAACTATGTAAAACTCAGGGCAAAACATTTCTTTGTGAACGTACTTCAATAGAAAAGAAAGTAGATAAATAGAGAAATAGATAAAAAGATATAGATAATATAAATAGATAATAGATAAATAAGATAAATGATAAATAGATAAATAGATAAATAGATAAATAGATAAATAGATAAATAGATAAATAGATAAATAGATAAATAGATAAATAGATAAATAGATAAATAGATAAATAGATAAATAGATAAATAGATAAATAGATAAATAGATAAATAGATAAATAGATAAATAGATAAATAGATAAATAGATAAATAGATAAATAGATAAATAGATAAATAGATAAATAGATAAATAGATAAATAGATAAATAAGATAAATAGATAAATAGATAAATAGATAAATAGATAAATAGATAAATAGATAAATAGATAAATAGATAAATAGATAAATAGATAAATAGATAAATAGATAAATAGATAAATAGATAAATAGATAAATAGATAAATAGATAAATAGATAAATAGATAAATAGATAAATAGATAAATAAATAAAAAAGATAAATAGATAAATAGATAAATGAGATAAATAGATAAATGATAAATAGATAAATAGATAATAGAAATCGATAAGTAAATAAAATTTTGATAACCTACTGCCTATCAGTTTTCCACTAAACCAATGAAGAGCAGCACCAGAAGCATGGCGCAGTCCTAAATCGTATAATAAATATGCATAGAATTCGTAGCCCACATTTAGGGGCAGTCTTTACTCTTTTTTTTTTTTTTTTCTCTTTCCTTCTATCGGTTGCTTTTTGTAAGTAAAAGCAAACAATAGTCCCATTGATTAGGGTCTAATTTTTGTTTGCAGCCTTGGAGCAGCATCAAGAGCAGCTGCCAGTTTGGGGTTCTTAAGTTCCCACTAAATTTGCATTCACATATCCTGGACCAAAAAACTGAGGGGGCAAGAGAACTGCCGGTCCTTGATATGAGCAATTGAAAGTTGTTGAGCAGCTTTTAGCATGTATTGCTATGCATATATTAGGCCTATCGCCGGTTGTACTTGTAGTTTGGCCAAGAGTTTAAATTATAACAAAGTTTTTGTTGTTTTTTTTGCTGTTGTTTGCCTACGGCATTCACATATGGACAAGTTGTAAATTGCTTGTTAGTCCCGGTTTGGCAGTTTGTTTGAAAAGATTTTTCTTAACACACAAACAAAAGTTGTGAGTGAAGAATGGTGTTTGTATTATATTGGCCAATGAAGGGCGATGGGAAAAGTGAAAGTCGATGAGTCAAATTGGAAGGGAAAATTTACATTTTTGGGAGAAAAAAACAACCTGCAGTTCAACATTTTTAGATGGGGAATGTAAGATAAAATTTAAATTGAAAAGAAAAGTAGTGGCCCAGAGGGTAGATGAAAGGTGGTGTTAGCTGATAGTGTACAGTCAGCGAAAAGTTGTTTAAGCCTTGCATGTCCTAAGTTAATCCAAAGCGGCAATGGGCACTTAGTGGTCCTATGCGCCCTAGGTTTTTACTAATTCACATTTTTCTCGCTTCTTTGTAATTAACATTTTTCTCGCTTTTTGACCCATTTCTGGTCAAATTAAACATTTTTATAAATTAAGAAACGTCTTAAAATGCGTCCGGGTGTAAGTATGAAGTTCACACAGCCGAGATTTCATACGCGCAAATTTCGGAATTTATTTCTGCCTTGAATATATATAAATAAACGAATACAATTTGAAAATCAATTTGGTTGTCAGTTTTGAGTCGGTATGGCGAAAGCACAATCAAACAAATCATTCAATAAATATTGATGCTGCCAAGGAATCCGAGTGTATCAAGAGAGACAGCAGAGTGGTTGAGTGAGCAAACAAACATTCACAATAATTAAGGTGCTGGCGTTAAAATGTGAAATGAATAAAACAAGAGTTAATCAAGTTGAATTCTCAGTGGAAAATTTTGGAAAAGTGGTCACTTATTTTGATCTATAGTATATAGTAGATTCTATTCTCTATGCCTGTCTGGTATGCCTGAGTTAACACAAAAGCAGGTGTATGTGCAAGACAGAGGCAAAATTTTTGTGAAGTTGGCAGATTGTTTTTGGATGCTGAGTGAGCAGATGATTTCCTTGAGCTAAATGAATAATTGATTGAAGAGTTTCAAATCAATCAAAATAGTGCAGATATGCATACAAAATTAAGTTAGAAAAAATTTACAAAGAAGTGGGTCGTTTTGCTAGTTCAGAGGAAGGAAAACGAGTACCAAGCCAATTGGTAGATTCTACGCTCACGTTAAAGCTGACGGTATGGATATCGAACACAAGTTGTTTGTTCCAAAGTGTACAATGGAATGTAAATATCAAAATAAAATCAAAATGACATAAAATATCAAAATGAATTTGATATTTTTCAACAATTTAAAATTACATACGACTGCCCATCACCGTTGCGACAGGTGCTGCCTATTACTGTTTGTTTTGCTTATAACTCGGCAACCGTTCATCCGATCTTTACCGATCGATAAATAATCTTGATTTCAAAATATGTCCAGAAGGTTCGAAACTTCTATCTATAAAACTGACGGAGATATGACGTTTTTTTCTAAATTGCGGGGGCGGGAGGGGGCGTGGCAAAAATTGAAAAGAAACATGATATGCCTGCAAGCATAAAAAGTTTTTGTCCCATACACGTCGAACCTCTATCTCTTACCATTTCTGAGATCTGTTTGTTCAGACGGACGGACAAACGGACATGGCTATATCGACTCGGCTGTTGATGCTGATTAAGAATTTATATACCTTAAAGGGTAGGAAATTTTTCCTTCTGGCTGTTACATTCTTTTGCACAAATGTATTATACTCTGTGTACCTCTGGTAGACCTACCTTTTATCAAAACATAAAAAAATGATAATTTGGCGATACCTCAAAACCCGTTTTACTTTCTGAGCAGATTTGAGTTCAGCGTGAAATTTTACATGAGGTTCAACTATTTAGAAGCTGGGATCAAAAACATCCGAATGAATCACGAACTGTACGAGCTCTTGGGGACACTAAGTTTGTCCAGCGCTTAAGACAGCAGCGGCTGCGCTGGATAGGTCGTGTTACCGGGTCATGCCGGGTCGACCGAAGCGGAGATGGCGCGACCAGGTGCAGGGAGATATTGTGGAGCTGGGTGTGTCCTCCTGGTGGAATGTCGCTCGGGACAGAGGCGAGTGGCGGGCATTAGTGGCAGCGGCAGAGACCGTAAAACGGTTGTGATGATTTTTACCCTGTGAGAGCAATAGAATTTATATGCTTTCAGAGTCATAAGCCCGATACATGTGAAGCCCATCACCGTTGCGACCAGTGCTGCCCATAATTGTTTGTTTTCCTTATAACTCGCAGAAGGAACGAGCCTTCTATCTAAAAAACTGCCAGAGATGTGATGTTTTTTCCAATTTACGGGGGCGGGAGGGGGCTTGGCAAAAATTGAAAATAAACTTGATCCGCCTGCAAGTATAAGAAGCAAATGTCCCATACATGACGACGGACGGACGGACGGGCAGGGCTAGATCGACTCGGCTGTTGATGCTGATGAAGAATATATATACTTTTTACTGTCTCATATAAAACAGCACTCGAAACAATGGCCCAATTGAGAGGCGAGGGCCGGTTAGTTGGCTAGATCGTGCGACATAATGAATGCCTTTAGACCAGCGATGTCCAAAATTTGAAAAGGCAGCCACGCGTGGTTGGAAAGCCAAATTCTGCCGGCATCGCAGTGACACATATATAGAGAGAGAGAATATGTGTATTCTATAAATCAGTGGTGTCCAAGCTCACACAATGAAAGCGAAACGCTTTAGACTATTTTTTGTGGGGCTTTAATCAGGCTTAAGTCTATAGCGAGAAGCCCGAAACAGTTGACGCACTGGAAGCCAATACTGAAGAATTTATTTGTAACCTACAGGCCGATATGTTGGAGAGAGTATGCAAAAAATTGGACCAAGCGTATGAGCCGTTTCTGGAGCAGCCGCGGTCAACATTTACTATACATGAAATCATCTTTAAACATTTAATTATATTGATCGTATTTTTATTTTAAATCAAATCCGAAAGCTGCTAAAAATCAACCTCTACTTGGTCATATCGAAATAAAATTTATGTATAAAATATCAATTTTTTTCGGTGTACGAGGTGTGTTCAAAAAGTATCGCGAATTTTGTGTTTTTTCAAAAATTATTTATTTATTCATGAATATCTAGTTTGTCCCCTTCAAAGTAATCCCCATGAGATATTATACACTTGTGCCAACGGGAACAAGAAAAAGTCACAGGGGCCAGATCTGGGGAATACGGTGGCTGCGGCATCATTAGTGTGTTGTTTTTGGCCAAAAAGTCGCGCACAAGCAACGATGTGTGAGCAGGGGCGTTATCGTGGTGCAAAAGCCAATTTTTGTTCTTCCACAAATCCGGGCGTTCTGGCGGATTGCTTCGCGCAAATTGCGCATAACTTGCAGGTAATATTCCTTATTGACCGTTCTTCCCTGTGGCAAGAACTCATGATGCACCACGCCCCTGCAATCGAAGAAAACTGTCAGCAAAACTTTCACATTCGACCGAACTTGGCGCGCTTTTTTCGGTCTTGGTTCGTGCGGCAGCTTCCATTGAGATGATTGAGCTTTGGTTTCCACGTTATAAACAGGTCCAGTTATGACCCTCTGGAGCAAATTTGGGTCGTCGCGGACAGAGTTTAACATCTCATTAGCAATGTTCATGCGATGCTGTTTTTGGTCGCAATTGAGCAATTTTGGTACGAATTTCGCGGCGACCCGTCTCATGCCCAAATCATTGATAAAAACCGAATGGCACGAGCCAATTGATATGTTTAGGTCCTCAGCAACTTCTCTAACGCTGATTCGACGATTGGCCAATACCATTTTCTCCATTTCATTAATTTTTTCGTCTGTTGTTGAAGTGCTCGGGCGTCCGGCACGCTCTTCGTCGTTCACATCTTCTCGCCATTCTGAGAACCTTTTTTAACACTGATAAACGTTGCTTCGGTCCAAGGTAGCTTCTTCGTATGCCAAAGTCAACATTCGGAATGCAACCGCGCACTTAATTTCGTTTTTCACACAAAATTTGATACAGGTTCTTTGATCCATTTTTTTGAATAGGCAAAAATCGAAGACGATCCAAAACACGTGCAAGCAAAGCAGCTGTCAACAATTAAGTGAACATTCAAAATGGCCGAGCTTGTCGGCATAAGTGAGAGACATGAGTACCAACATAACGCCACAAAAAAATCGAAATTCGAATATACGTAACCCGCGAAAATTCAAAATTCGCGATACTTTTTGAACACACCTCGTATAACTCGGCATGATTTTTAAACGAAATTTTACTTGCTAAGAGTTTGAAAGAAAATTCAGATGCCGTTTAAGATTTGTCTAATACGTAGTATTCGCAATTGTTTTGGTCATAAAATGAAAATGAATGAATATTGTTTTTAAGCTTTTTGTTCACGCATTGGCGACGCAAAGCTTTTGTTTTTGGCTTGGTTTTTTTTGTTTCAATGCTGTTGTAAGCAAGTGGCCGGTGTGTCTCTTGAATGCACTGAGTCCCAAGTCTCGTCTTATGATGCGCGACATGTTCTTTATCTCACGAGACATGATTTTCTGCTTGCGCAGTGGATCTTGCACGGCTTTGAAGGCTTGTGGCGTTCGCACAGTGCGCGGACCTCCGAATTTCGCGTGTTCTGTAATTCCATCAGTATCCTCGAATAACTTCACGGTAAGATACACAAAGTTTCGGGCGGTTTCCAGTGGGTGCAACATCCAAAAAATTTCACCTTTTTCGTAGACGCATTTATGCAGGTCAATTTCGTTGACACGATTCTCGAGCGAGCAAACAACTAATGCCAAAAACTTTGCCTAAAGCTTCGTACACAAAACGTCAAAAACATAATTTCGTCACAGAACCCTATATTACTAGAATCGCTTTGTCTTTGCTTTGATACCTCATGATCTGTTCGAAAGTGTTTCTTTTTATAAGAGGCTTTAAATTAGTCCTGGGCAAATGATGAAAACAAATTTAGAAATAATTTCTTTTCACTGTACAATACTTGAAAGAAACTTTTTCCAGGTCGCAAACTGATGATGTGTTGCTTAAGTTGAAATTTCATAAATTCTTTATAAGTTTCCATTCAATCAATTCGAAACCAATCACTCAGCAAACTCTTAACTTATGTTCCCTTTACTCCCACATCCTCAACTTCAGCTAAAAACCAACACAAGAAAGACACAAACCCAACGAAAACAATTCATGGAAACAACAACAAAGAGCAAGAGAAAATGTAACAATAACCGACCAAGCGGAAAACCCGCCGCAGCAATAATAAATGATAATTGATAATAACATTTTGCTACCTTCCTTCCGCTGGCAACCGCAAGGCAAAAACACAAAAAAGAAAAACGGAATAAAATAAAATAAGTATGTAAAGGGAAATCAATAAAAATGATGGTGACAACATTTGGCCACAATTTCAATTTCAGCAACGCAAAAGGAACTAAGGAACATTTCAACAATTTCCGCTGCCGTCTGGCAAGTGAAAATGTTCATTTTCCAGCTGTCGCTGCTCGGTTCTGTGCTGTATGCCATTTCTTAGACACCTCCAACCTAATGCCACATCCAGCATTTGGAGCATTTCTATGCGACTGCACACCGCGGCGACAAAGTTAGACGAAATGTCATCATTTCCGTTGGGGAAACTGTGCCCGCTCAGGCGTCAACGACGAGGACGAGGACGTCGCTCAGTTATCTGCCAAGGCGAAGGCACCTACCGGCGAAAAGGGTTAACTGAGAACGCCATGCAAATCCCCTTATTATTTGTCCAAAAAACTTTTGCGCCTCAAAGAGGAGCAAACGAAAAAATGATTCGCTGCTCGCAGAATCAAAGGCGAAGGGCAAATTCCCGTTGAGGGCCAAGCCCAATGCCTTCCACGCTTCTTAAACGAAGCGTGAAATTGTTAAATGAGTGCGAACGTCTACGGAGGGCAAAGGGCGAGTCCCCTTCCCCCCTGTTGACCACTTTGCAGCGACGGCGTTCGTGATAAATTATTGATTAAGAAAGTTTTTCGCCATGCACGTTCAGCTCAGCTTCGTTGCGCCTTTTCAATATTCGTGTTTCCAATTGAATCGAATTTGGTCCCGCATTGAGACTTATTGAATTGAATGCCAATTGAGTGGTCTGTCGGGGAGTAACACAAATTTGACTACATTTTGTGGAGCAAAATATTTCAACAGAAAAAGGACGAAACATTAGAATTCCACAAAGGGTTACAACACATTGTTTCCTGAATTAGGTAGGCAAGAGGATGACATTGTTACAAATGTCATGTCCATCTGTCCGTGCACCTTTTCGCCTTGACCTTGGCCATAGGAAGCAAGCTTTATGTGTATAAAAGCCTTAGTCCGACTGGCTGACTGATTTATGAATGTACAGGTTAATATGTCTAAGGCTCGGATCCTCGCTTAGCCATGTTGACGCGCTCCACGAATGGAAACTGTCTGTATGAAACTATATATGGTTTATAGCCAATTCATTATAACACCAAAAAAATGATATATGTATAATTGCTGTGAGCCCCATAAGTTTCGTACAAAATTACTCATGCAACCACAGTCAAAATTTTTTAATCGTAGAAAAACTCAATTTATTTACAGAAAAAAGTCTGATATATATCTCAATCCCAAAGGATGTCAAGGTCGATCAATTGCGGATTTTCTCAAGTACGACATAATTGACTTGAGTACGGTTATGTTTTATTCCGGAATTCTTGTCTTGATCCCGAATTAAACTCGGGAAAAATTGAACTTAGCTCGATATTGGCTTATTTCAATAACACATGGGATTAATCTAGCTTGTTAAACACATCAAAAAGGCCTAATATTGATATAAGCTCGACATTCGTACTTCATTTGATCTTGAAATCGGCTGGGTGCCAGAATGCCAGATATTAAGTCGAACTCTATGTTCAAACTTCATTCAATCCTAAAAAGATTGCTTCACAAAAGACCGAAATTCAAACTTAATGTGACCTCAAAATAATCTTCCCACAAGCGTCCCGTGTGACTTACACACATAGACCTTAAGGTCCTTAATGAGGCCGGCTGAATGTTTGGGTACATTTTAGACTTAGAAATTTACAATACTTGGTTGGGGGGCCTCTTGGCCGCTTCTTCCAAAGAAGCGAGCCGTAAGTAATGCAGAAGTTTTAATCTTATCGTAGCAATTGCTGGGCAGCTGCAAATATGGTGTTCTGGAGTTTTTGCGACTCCAGATTCCATGCATTTCCTGCACGTGTCCTCTGTCGTAATGCTTAGCTTTATCGCGTAAGCGGCTGCTAGGCAGTGTTCTGTTAGTATTCCTATGAGCAGTTAACAGTCTCTTCTTTGGACCTGTAGCAGATAGTGTGAAAGTGTCTTGAACATAGTTTTAGAGATTCTGCATCCGGTTGTGTTTTCCCACCTTACCTCTGCTTCTTTCTCTGCCATCCGCTCCATCTTGCTGTTTAGCGTCTGTATGGATTTCCAGGGTGGCTGATGAATATTGCTACATTAGGAAACTTAATTAACTGTTTTTTCAGAGTATGGAATTAAATTTTCTTTCATTCATGTTAAAGCTCATTCAATTTAATTAAATATAGCTTAATTAATTTTTAAAATAATAGAATTTAAATGCCCCCTGCTCGTTGATGCATGTGCGGCATCCAATCAAAAAGTTGCTAATTACTGCTTGGAGAGTTGAGACAGGAATAGCCGCAATTGTTGCTCGATGGATTGCTTTAGTTCACTCAAATTTGTCGGTTTTGTTTTGTAGACTTCCTGTTTGCAATAACCCCACAAGAAAAAGTCAGGTGCAGTAAGGTCAGGCGACCTGGAGTTTCTGGATATCATCTTATTGGGAAATTTTCTTTGCAATTCTGTCATTACAGGCTGGGCTAAGTGAGTAGTTGCGCCATCTTGCTGAAACCACACAGAATTGATAGATAGAAAAACTCTCTCATCATGCTCAAGTAACGGTCTCCAGTAACAGTAACGGTGGGACCGTTTTCTTCAAAGAAGTAGGGCCCGACAATGCAGCGTGATGAAACTGCACACCACACTGTGACACGAAACGGATGCAATTCCGTCTCATCGAGTATCTGTGGGTTGGAAGCACTCCATATTTGACAATTTTGTTTGTTTATGTTGCCGCTTAAGTCGAAATGGGACTCGTCAGACATAAAAAGACAGTTCTACATGTTTTCGTCCTCTTCCACCATTTAAAGAATCTAGTGGAAAATTTCTCACAATAATGCTGTTGTGCATATTGAGAAGATTTTTGGGATAGTGTAGTCCGTGCTACTGATGATCTCTCTACCAACCATGCTGTGTCCATAGCTTTGTATCGCCATGGTGCCTGCTGCACATAGACGTTAAGCAGTCTTTTGTGCCAGAAAGCGTGCTTGGAGGCCAGGGGGTTGACACCTAAGATGAATTCCAACAGCTTTAGGGATGCGGATTTCTCCGTGTCTGTGCCGTGCCGTGAAGCAGTTTTGGTCGTATTACGGAAATTAAGAGTCAATGCATCAGACTAGGTGATAGGCCCCAGGTGCTGCTCAGCATCTTCTGGGATGCATAGAGTGCATTGTTCGTCTTTTTCACTCTTTCTTCCATATTCGGCTTCCACGACAGTTTACTGTCAATTACTACTCCAAGGTACTTAACGTTGTTCTTTGGCGCTAGTGGCATTCCATTTATCTTTGGTGGTGTCCATTGCGTTACCTTGTATCTCTTGGTAAAGAGAATGAGATCCGTCTTCTCCGCATTGATAATAAGTCCGGCTTCTGTGGCCCATTTTAGTAACTCCATGATTGAGCTGAGAGTCGATGGACATTTTCCCTCGATAATTATGCTTATATTATCGGCATATGCGGTTATCTTTGGTGCTTTCCTGCGGAATTTCATTAGTAGATCGTTGACCACAAGGTTCCATAGAAGGGGTGAAATTACTCCGCATTGAGGCGTGCCGCCGTGTGCCTCCTTCGTCATGGTTGTGGTGCCCCACTCGGCTTGTACACTTCTGCAGCTCAGCAGGTTATGTATCCTAAACTCCAAAGCCTTGTGTATTGATACAACTCTTGGACTGCGCACTATCGCCTTTAAAAAAATCACAAGATAAGTCGACAGTTACCTTTGCATATGTGTTTGGATCCGTTATGCCTCACTGCATTGATGAGGGAGATGTTTCAGTTTCCATTTAGCGAAACTGTTGACTTAAGTTCCTTACTTACCTTAATCTTGATACAGGATTATTTGATTTTGAATAATGGATCCGAGCTTGAAACTAGCCTTTTTGGAGTAATACACGAAATACACGAAAATATTGAAGAGCCACAATAAGCTTTAGGTTGATTGTGGCTCTCCAATATTTTTCTCTGTACATGAGATATTTATACATTTTCGAAATATCCGAAATTGGGGCCGAATTCAAATTGTTTAGTAATTCGTTCAAGAATTTTTGATGTTATACATTTGACAAGAAAAAAAATTATGGATACAAAAACCAGTTTTTTGAGCCAGGAATGAACTTTTTCCCGAATTTCTTGATCAGTTCAGTTACTTCTCCTTGCACTCCTCGCCTCCTTAATAATTCTTTCTCGATTTCTCTTAATAATTCTTAGAAATTCAAGAACGAATAAATTTTTTTCAGTACGTTCGTGCTTAACTATTTTGCTATACTTTTTTTGTCACAATATTACATCATTCACTAACGAGAGTGTGCTATTTCGATTTCCTTTAAAAGATCTTAAGATCAAGTAGGCAAACGAGAATATTTACAGATTAAAGAATGAAATTTGATATAAAGTAACAAACTTATTTGTAAGTCATTCCATCTCTTTACAATTATGTTATTAGTTTATTGGATAATCTTTCCTCTGAATAATTTCCCCCTATACATATTATATATCTCCTTCAGCTAGCACAAATGGGTTGAACATCCGTTCTTGGCTTATAAATTGTATTGCTCTGGCAATGACAATGGCTTGGCCGCATTCTCTTAAATAGACTCATTTAGTTGGCATAATTGCACTTGACTCCGCTTCATATTTGCACACAAAGCCGCACACGAGACTTTTGTTAGCAAACTTGAGATACGGACACGGGCGGAGAAATTTTATTTGAAAACAATAAAGTTTATGTCATTTTCATAGCCAGAATGCACCTCCATGTACCAAGTTGAAACTGTAACTGTTTGCCTACATGGAACGCACAAAGGCACACGCAGACACACGAATGGAGACAATGGATGCAATTAAATTATGTGCGAATGTATCTGTGAGATACACAAATGAATGTCACTCGCATGAGGGTAATAACGACTGTCGTCTGAGATAATGATGACGAAGACAGAAGCACTTTTGTTTGCTCAAGCTGCTTGACAAGAAGGCAGACGCAGACATCATGTGGCCCTGGCTAGGTGGACCCCCTGTGTGGGGCACCCACTTACTACCACTGACGTGTTTCCACCTGCTTAAAGCCAGACGACGACTACTTTGTGTCTATTGATGGCAAGTACTGCATTCGCCAAAATGCAGAAAAGCAAAGTGAAAATTTTCGCTGAAAGAGCTTAATTGAAAATGTCTGTTTGTGCAGAGTTGCGCGGGTAGCCGCCTGATAACAAGTGAAACAAGTTTGGGGTTCTAATTGAAGTACACAGATGATTGGATGGTCGTCCCGGGAAATCTGGCAGTCCAGGTGTGCCAAAGTTAAATTACAAAATAGCGTAAATATTTATCAAAGCAAAGCGAAAACTTAGCTTAACTAAATATACGTGGGTTGTCTTTTACGTTTTGAGATATAACAACAGCAGACTCCTCAAATTAATAACTTGAAAACTTGCAGACAAAGTGTAAAAGTTTACATTGTCATGTTGAAAACTGTTACGCACTTCAATCAAATTGATCTTATTGGTATTCTTAATGAACGATTATTTTAAGTTAAGCTTGCTTCTACAATATTTTAAAAAATTTTAGAATTCTAAAATCTACAAAAAATAAAAAGGCCAAACTGGAATCAAGCTCAAGTAAATTTAATAGAAATCGACCTTTGGTTTGAAATTTCAAATACGAGTTTTACTAGGTTGTACTTAATTCAAGTACGAAAGGCTTGGAACAACTATACAACTTGTGCTCATTCCGGATTCCTCTTTAAAATCAAATAATCCTGCATCAAGATTAAAGTAAGTTCGAAATTCCAATAAATAGCAAAAGAACAAATAGAAACCAAGAGCAAGAAAGTCTCTATCGCCATTATTGTGAGCCTAAATGGGTACTTGCGCATACGCAAAAGCATCTGTATACTTAGCGTTTGACTTTTCGAGCCGGATTTTGCTTTGGAATTCACTGCCATTTATAGCACTCCTGCCATAAGGCCGGGTGGCTCAGCGGCTAGCGGTCGCGCCGCTGTGCAAGAGGTCGTGGGTTCAATCCCGCATCGGAACATCTAATAAAAAGTTTTTTCTCTGAATAAACTTTACACCCGGTCACCCCTCTCTGCTGATGGCGCCAGCTTTGTAGTAATTAACCATGAAAGCTTTTCAAACTGCCGTTCGGATTTGGCTCTAAACTGTAGATCCCTTTCTCTTGTGCGAAAATTAGAAGCGCACAAGCCAAGAGATTGAGAGAGGCTCGGCTTTGGCCCTTTGGGGATATGTCAAGCCATTTTACATTTTACATGAGAAGGCAGTTGATGATTTGTAGTCAATGTGCAAAATCTACTAAAGAACAGTGTGAGACGAATAACAAATGATCCTGACTCCTCCAGCAATTCCTTTTTTGAATATTAACGAGAAGGCAAAGCTAACTTCGCCTGTGCCGACGATTTAATTCACTTCATTCCTGTAGCAGGAACATACGACATACGACCAGTGTGCAGTAAGAAGACTGCAAAATTTCAGCTTTATGTCATCAAAACTGAGATACTAGTTTGCGAAAAATCAGACAACCGAAGCTCAGTCATAGCTCGTTCTGCTGTTCATGAATAAAAATATTTTCTTAAGCAAGAAAGAAAGTCGGTCAAGCCCGACTATAATATACTCTGTATCTGTGAAGTGCTGCCCATCACCGCACTGGATCGGTGCTCCCCATAATTTTTTGTTTTCCTTATAGCTCGACTATCGTTCATCCGATCTTTACCATTCCTATGCCGAGTCGATATACGATTGTCTTTGCGGCAGATTTCTTTGGCTGTGCTTTTGACTTTGGTGGTAGTGGTGGATTAGCGGTGACCAAAACAGTGACCGAAACAGTGACCGGAACTGTGACCTAAACAGTGACCGAAGTGACTAAAACGGTGAATGAAACAGTGACTAAAACTGTGACAAAAACAGTGACCGAAACATTGACTAAAAAAGTGACCAAAGCGGTGACCAAAATAGTGACCGACACAGTGACCGAGATAGTGAACTAAAACATTGACCTACAGTGTGCCCAAAACAGTGACCAAAACAGCGTCTTAAATAGTGACCAAGACACTGTTTCAGTCACTGTTTTAGACTTAAACAGTGACCAAAACAGCGAATAAAACAATGACTTAAAGTGCCTAATACAGTGACTTTGACAGTGACTAAAACAGTGACCAGAACAGTGACAAAAACAGTAACCAAAGCGGTGACCTAAAGATTGACCTAAACAGTGACCGAAACAGTGACCAAAGCAGCGACCAAAACAGTGACCAAAACCAAATCAAATAAGATTATCCCTCGTAAAGAGCTTCGCTTGTCCTGGGTGTTCCACGACGCCCACTCTTTTTGCGGGGGCGGGAGGGGGCGTGGTAAAAATTGAAAATATAGTAGATCTGCCTGCAAGTATAATAAGTTTTGGTCTCATACTTGTCAAACCTCTATCTCTTACCATCTCCGAGATCTGATTGTTCATCGACTCGGCTGATTATGCTGATCAAAAATAAATATAATTTATAGGGTCGGAGATGCTTTCTTCTGCCTGCTACATACTTTTGCTCAAACTTAATATATTCTGTGTACCTTTTGGTGAAGAGCAGCGATGTCCAAAATTTGAAAAGGCAGCCACGCGTGGTTGGCAAGTTTGGTGATTGTGTGTGAGTTTGGACACCACTGGTGTAGAGTATAAAAAGTCACATGGTGTCGAAGTTTGAATATCGAGCTAAAGTCAATCTCGGTCATTTTTGAAGCAATCCTTTTTGAATTGAAAGTGGTTCGAATATCGAGCTCAATTTAACCTAATTCATCTTTGCACCAAACCGACTTCAATATAAATTATAGTACTAAGGTCGATCTTAAATCAATATCGGGTCTTTAATAGTTTGATCCGACTAAGGGATTAGCCCAGTTTGAATAGCATGCTAAAATCAACACCATGTATTGTTAGAACAAGCCGATGTCTATATGGCGCTAAAATAATGCTCTCCCGAGTTAAATTTCTGATCAAGACAAGAACTCCGAGATTGAAAAATCCGAACTCAAGTCAATCCTTTCGTACTTGGCTGCATCATCTTACTTTGTTTAGGATTGATTTTAGACTGGATATCTCAGATTTTGCTGCGTCAAGAGCATACTCAGCATGAAAATATTAAATTATCATGAGAAGAGGAATACTCGAAAACTTTGGGACCGCAAGGACCTGTAGAAAAGTCGGATCAAGTGAATGGGTTTCCGTGATGAATGAGATTGGGAAATAATATATATATCTAATCGCACCTGGTCACACTAAAATGTAAAACTATTCGTCTCTAAACTGTTTCATTGGGCATTTGATCGGGCTAAGGTCTTTTGGTTTCTCAAGATGTATCTTTGGATTTATAAATTTTGTTTTGTATGCATTTATTTTGGAATAGGTCAATTAGGTAGGTCTTAAGCTAAGTTCACACAGGCAAATAATTTGCCCAAATTTGCAGATGTTGTATGACTTAAAACTAAAGCTATGGTTCCATTTACAAATAATTTGCTCAAATATGGCCAAGAAGTGCACTATTTAGGCTTATTTAGACAAATTTGTACCGAAATTAAACCAAATTATTTGAAAGTGTGAACTTAGCTTAATAGGCTATTCACACTGAGCACATCTAACATCCTACATCCTGAGTTAAAATGCTTTATAACTATTTGCTATGCCAACACTTGTAAATTTTGGTTGTGTCTGATTATTAAGTGGATCAGTGTCTTATAGAAATATGCTACAAACTTGACAAATTTTTGACAGGGCAAATTTTAATGTCATGATTCTGGATGAAAGATGTTAGATGTGCTCAGAGTTAATAGGCTATAAGTCTTTTTATTGATATTTGTTTGCTTGTTTCGTGGTTGGAGTTGGTTGACTTTATACAACATACTTTTCGGTAGGTCTAAGTATTTATAGGTAATTTTTAGGTATTTTTTTACTTTTTTTGGTATTTATCGAACAAATTTGTTTAATTTTTTGGTATTATGATATTTTTCGGTATTTTTTTGGTAGTTATGCTCTTTTTAAGTCTATCGCTTAACAGTGAGGTATTTTCTTTTTATTATGATTTATTAATCTTAATGCTTGATATCTTCAGACCAGACAGATATAGATTTTGAACTTCCGAGGTCCATTTCATAGTACTTAGTAAAATATACAATTTTTTTGAGCTATTTACAAATTTTCAACTCGCTATTCAAAGCGAAACAGTCTTAATCTAATGATAATGTTCTGTGCACTTATGCTAAAATCGTTTAACTTTAAAAAGAAAAGTTACGTTAGGAGCGAAAACTTCGAAGCGCTTTATTTTAAACAGCAGTAATATCAATTTATTTACAACTTACTAATACATTAAATAAATCTACAATACATATTCGCGTACCTAATAGTTCAATTCAGAAATATGCTGATTGTTCATGCTTTTTAACAATTACGTTAGGGTTGGAGTTAAATAAATCTATTTCAATATCAATTTAATTACATAAAACTAAGTAAGGTACGATTAGAAATCCTTATCCCAACCGCTCAACTCCTCAGGCGGTTCATAATCGTTCTCCACCCCGGAAGGCCCAAAGTATTGTAAATCTGTCCAGCTTTTCAATGGCCTCTTTATGGGAGAAGGTAGTTGCTTAAGCTTTAGCTTTTGCCAGTCTAAACTATCGAACCAACTGTGTTTCTTGATATCCGCAATTCCCTTACGCTGATATCCCAAACGCTCCGCAGGCAACTGTTTGCACAAATGCCTTACCAAATGCTGCGCAGATTTGGGTATACGTGTGGGCATGTGTATTACATCGATGCCACTGAGGATTTGCTGATAAATCTTAATTTGGTTAACGCCTCGAAAAGGCGTTTTTCCCACCAGCAACTCGTAGATAAGTATGCCCAGGGCCCAGTAGTCCACAGAGCGATCATGGCCACGATCCAAAATGATTTCTGGTGCCACATACTCGGGTGTGCCGGCAAAGGTGTTGGTCTTCTCATTGGGACGCACATACTTGGCAAAGCCAAAGTCCACCTGTAATTAATGAAATTAGTAACATTAAAGTTGTAGTCATTTGTTGCTTACCAGCTTGCAGTAGCCATCGGTGCCTAGCATCAGATTCTCTGGCTTTAGGTCCCTGTAGATGAAGTTGTTGGAGTGCAGAAAGTCAAAAGCTTCTACCACACAACCGGCTATGAATTTGGCAGTTTTTTCATCGAAATATTGGCGCTTGGACATTACGGTCCAAACATCACCGCCCATGCAGGCCTCCATCAGGAAGTAAACATACTTGTCATTGCGATAGGTGCGATAGAGTCTGGAATTAAAGTGGAATTTAGATAGTGTTGTATAAGGGGCAGACTAAAACATGGCTGGACACAGACAGCATCCAAACTGTCTGTATAGGAATTTAGCTGTGTTTCACTTTCTGCTTTGTCAAGCTAGTTACTATTTCAGCTTTTGCATAAGAGAGTTATAGCCGTCTTGAGATCATTTTGGTTATTTTTAAATATAAAATCTGAAGCGATTACAGATTTATGCTTCCTACTTTCAGGTCTGTAGAGTCTTAAATAAGTGGCTATAAACCGAACCGACAAGATTCCGGAATTTGGACATGTGAACCAAGACTTAAAACGAACCAAGATTTCAGTTCTACAATAAGTAAGAGTCTTTAAACAAGAAAGAAAGTCGGTCATGCCCGACTATAACATACTCTGACCTGTGAAGTGCTGCCTATCACCGCTGCGACCTGTGCTGCCCATAATTGTTTGTTTTCCTTATAACTCGACAACCGTTCATTTTTCGGACCAAAAACGGAACACGCTCTCGATAGATTAGTAAGAGAAAATTTCTAGAAAATGTCGAAAACAGATCCGTTCTTTAGGTCGATTGTCAGGTGGGAAAAGGATAGTTGTTGGTGGATCCAATGGGTGATTTTGGTTTCCATTTAAAATGGATATAAATTAATAACCTTTTTTTAATAATAAAATATCCCACTTAAGTGAAATTGATCTTGAATTTTCATTCCAACTGATCAAAAGGAAATAAAAAATTTATATTTTAATCGGGGATTAAAAACGAAACAATAACCGTTATTTTTAGCCGGTATAGCCGAATGAAACCGAAAGCGTAACCGAAATACATTTTTTAAATGTCCGTAATCGTAACCGAAACCGAAATGGAGTTTATTTTGGTTAACCGCAACCGAAACAAAATAGCCGGTTCCATTTCGGTTTTTAACATATTAGGAAACAAAAATCTTTGTAATATTTTATTGCGTCTGTGGAAGTCACGAAAACTCATTTAAGCCAATCGTTACAATTTACCAAGTCACACTTTCATCGCTAATAAAATGTTCATCAAGAGCAGCCACTTGAGATGCCACTTCAAGCGACAAGTCTTAACACCATCACTTCTCTGCTAACTTGCTGTCTGTTCGACTTATAGCCTATTTCCACAGACACAAATATGTACATATTTTGAATGTACATTTTTTCGAATTATACCTCCCAGGACAGAAATACGCCCATTATGTTATTGATATTGGTAAATTTTCAAAAAAATGTACATTTGAAATATGTATGTACATTAGAGTGGGTCAATTTTTTTTACTCCATGGGCTCATCGCGATTCTGGTACTATGGGCCATAACAAGTATTTTTGCCCAAGAAGACATACATCTAAAATCAATTTGGAACCTGCGAAAATGACGATGAAGATATTTTTATATTTCTACCCGATAGTTCGGATAGTTCCCTCAGCTTGGAAGCTATTGAGCTTAAATTTTGCACAGAGTCATCTTTTAGCAGCTCACTGCACATATGTCGGAGCCGCGCGGATCGGATGGTTACTTCTTGTAGCATAAAGATATTTTCTTATTTCCAATTCCAATGCAAAAAAAATATTATTAAAAATGTGTATACCGGGGGTTTTTTGGATCTGGAAAATTTATTCTTCACATAAATTTTAATTTTTAACTGCCGCCAGGGGCGTTTTCGAGCATTTTTTTCACCTTTGTGGGGAAAATTTATAAAATTATTGCACAAATCGACAAATCTTTGAATGTTTCCTATATTTAAAATGGCACTAAATATTCAATGCTGAAAATAATGTGGTGTAGGCATGCGCGACCTATTTCGATATCATTAAACTTAAGCTAAAAAATTCTATTTTTGAATAATTTTTGAAAGATTTTCTTGCTGTCAAGCCTATGGCATTTTTAACGACTTTTTAATGTCACAGAGTAAGAGTAAATGGTGGTTCGAACATGTTTGATTTACCTTTCATGTCAAGCATATTTTTATAGTCCGAGCAATTGAATTTTATTCACAATTTGTCTTATATTCAAACCCATATATCGAGTCCAACGTATGAATTTATTAAATAATACACTACCATACACCACAGAGTAGTAAAACTTAGGCCCGTTTTCTCATGTTCCCGTTTTTGCAAATCTAGGTGGATTTTACGCATTTGCATAGCTCACGCTTAAAGTGAGCAGTGCAAATTCACCAAATCCACCTAGTTTGCAAAACAGGAACATGAGGAAACGGCCCTTAATATTAAAGTAAATTGGCGTATAAACTTTGATTACACAGGGGAACAGCCAGTTCTGTTCATTGATTACACATAATTGGAGCCATGCTCCAGTATTTGTATTCGCAAAACTTTGCGTTTTGGAAGGTGAATTTGTTCGAAAAGCCGGTTTCAAATCGCAAAACATTTGCGAATGCGGATATGGGAACATGACTGTAGTTGTGTTGCTATAAATTTTAATTAATTTTTTTGGGATTAACCGACTGTAGGTTTGTCCATTAAGCTGAAACAAATGCAACAAAATTTATGAAAATAGAAGGGTCTTAGGGCTATATGCTAAAGTGGTTGAAATAAAAATTCGACCACCGTCTCTGTGCAAAATTTCAGCTCAATAGCTTCCAAACTGAGGGAGTAGTTTGCGTATACATATGAAAATATCTTCATCGTCATTTTCGCAGGCTCGAAATTGGTTTTAGAGGCGTGGTTTCTTGTGCCAAAATACTTGTTATGGCCCATAGTACCAGAATCGCGAAGAGCCCATGGAGGTTGTTTCGGCCCCATATAATTTGACCCACCCTAATGTCAGTGGAAATAGGCTATAACACCCTACTTAAACTTAGTATCGAGTACTTAGCATCGGTTGCTGAGTACAATATACAAAGTATTGAGTATTAGTATCGAGTACTTAGTATTGAGTACTAAGTATTGTATTGGCATCGAGTACTAAGAATATACTAAGTATCGAGTACTTAGAATAAAGTTCTTAGAATCGAGTACTGAGTATAGAGTACTTAGTATCGGGTACTTAGTATCGAGAACTTAGTATAAAGTTCCTAGAATCGAGTACTGAGTATAGAGTACTTAGTATCGAGTACTTAGTGTCGAGAATTGAGTATCGAATTCTGAGAATCGAGTACTTGACATCGCATCGAGTATGTCGTGTCGAGTTCTTAAGATGGAGTACTGTTGTCGATTATTGAGTATCGAGTTTTGATTATCGAGTTTTGAGTATCGAGTACATACCCAGTAGTTTTTCCAAACCTTAACCATTGATATATTTTTTTGTTCAAACCCGCGAGCTGGAGCTCCGGAAAAATTTTTTGGTGTGTAGCCCTGATTATATTAAGATCAAATCATATATAACCGGTATGAAACCTGTAACCGAAATTATTATTTTCTAACCGAATCATAACCGGACCGAAATAGAACCGTAACCGAAACCATTTGATTTTAATGACCGTTATCGTAACCGAAATCGCTATTTCTTTCGGTTTTATTCCCTGATTTTAATTTCAAAGCAAGAAAGAAAGTCGGTCCAGCCCGACTAAGCCCGTTGCGATCGGTGCTGCCCATAATTGTTTGTTATTCTTATAACTCGACTATCGTTCATTCGATCTTTAGTATTCTTTTGGCGGATCGATAAATAACTCCGATTACTAAATATGTCCAGAAGGAACGAACGGTCACCTGACAAAAGGCCGACGGACATAAGGCCCATATGAAAAATTTCAATCATTACTTTGAAATATAACTCAGAAATTTTCTGGGCCTTATGTCCAGACATTAAGCTAGGTTTAAAACTGCGGGAGATATGATATTTTTTCCAATTAACGGGGGCGCGAGGGGCGTGCCAAAAATTTAAAATAAACTTGAAATGCCTGCAAGTAAAAGATGTTTTTGTCCCATACATGTCAAACCTCTGTCTCTTACCATTTCTGAGATCTGTTTGCTCATTCGGGTAGACGAACACTTTTGCACAAACTTAAATACTCTGTGTACCTCAGGTACAGAGTATAAAATGGATACTAAAAAGTATTTATTCCAAGTGGAGCTTAATGCATCTTATTTCCTGATTAGTTCGACTTCAGTTAGCTTAGCTTTGGTGTAGTTTAGAAAGTATTTTTCTCTGAAAGTATTTCGGACCAGCTTTTTTCTCTTAAGATTTTTACTTACTGCACAATGAACGGTGAGTTGCGGCACTTGATCATGACGTTCTTCTCATTATAAACATGTTCTATTTGATCCTGTTTGACCACCTCGATCTTTTTGATTATCTTCAAGGCAAAGGCCTGCTGGTTATAGGTGACCAAGTCCACGCGTCCAAAGGCACCAGCACCCAGCGTGGCTATCTTCTTAAGTTCCGAAATGGCAATGTGCGCATGTTCGTTGTCAAATTCGGCACTCTTATTGCTGGATCGGCCATGAGAATCATTTTGGTCATTGGGTATTTCGCGCAATTGCTTGATGGTACCCAAGTAGCTGATGAAGGCTCTGTTTTGGGTAAACAAATGTTAGTTAGAAATGGATTGAGTCATTAAATTAACTACTTACTCTCTGTCGAGCTGGAGTACCTCGGTACCGGGGGCATCTGCATAGACACTAGCCTGACGGACATCGGCATTCATTAGCGCCTGCTCACCAAAATAATCGCCACGCTTGCGCTTGGCCACAACTTGCTCCTGCTGACGTTCGTCCAGCTTCTTGATGGTAACAGTACCGCAGCGAATGATAAAGAACTCGTTGCCCAATTCCCCCTCGCGCACTATGCATTTGTCAGTCTCGTAGAATTTCTGTTTAGCAAACGTAACAATTAATGGTTGAACCAAACGTTCATTTCGATTACCTTTTGCAGCAGATCCACAACTTTATTGAGTAAACTCTCGTCCAGCTCTTGCAGAAATGGAGCCGACCGCAAAAATTGCAAATTTTCCTCGCGCTCTTTAGAGCCAGAGATTTGCATGATAGCACGAAAGGTACCGCGTGCTATTTTCCACACTCTGGCATCGGTGGCAGCTTCAAGAAGGTTAAATGATTAGTTGCTGACACGACTTTAGAGCCACATGACTCACCCCTGATGGTCGCCTGTCTGGGCGCATTGTACAGTATGGCCAATTCGCCAAAAACGGTTGCCGGTCCAAAGTTGCCCACATGCTGCCCCCCACGAATCACATCGTATTGACCCTCTGCAGATACATATATCTCGGAGCCCTCCTCGTTCTCGTGTATGATGTAACTATTCTTCTTGTAGCTGGCCGGCGCCATGGCATTGATAACCATCTCTTTGCGTTCTTTGTCCATTAGATTATTGAGGAAATCATTGCGCTCGATGGCCTTGTGTATGAGATTGCGTGTGCTGCAAGGAAGCGAGCTCGTTTTAGGTAATCAACGAGAGAGCTGTTTGTTTTTTCAGCTTGGTTGGCTTACGAGTAACTTACGCTTCATCCTTTGCATTAAATTCGATTTCAATGTTCTTTTGCACGGGCAAATTCGGTCGCGTATAGATGAGACCACCTTCCACACGGTGTACTTTTGTCGTTGAGCTCGAGCTGGTTCTGCTTGTGTTGCTGCCATCACTGCTGTCCTTTGGTGTGGGAATTTGATCCTAATTGATGTGGTTAGATATCGAACAATGGAGCAGAGAAAGAGTTATTTAGTTGTTTTTATGCTTTTTTTTTGTGTGCTGGTCAGAACAATGGTTTAATGGTCAACTTATTTTGCTGGACATTCGAAGATAATTGGGAAAAATACATTTTTTTGTTGCAAGCTCAAAGGAAATAGAATTGGCTGAAAATAGTTACGAGGAAATTAACGAAGCAATGCCTGAAAACAAAGACTACAGCTAAGTTCACACAGGCAAATAATTTGGACAAATTTCGGTACAAGTTTGACTAAACAAGTCTAAATAGCGCACTTTTTGGCCATATTTGAGCAAACCATTAGTAAACTGAACCATTGCTTAAATTTTAAAGTCATACAACATCTGCCATCATGGCTATTTAGCAAAATTTCCATCGAAATTTGTGCAAATTATTTGCCTGTGTGAACTAAGCTTAAGAGTTTCACCTACAATCCAACATACGAATAATGATAAAAATCTAGGCTCCAAAACGGCTTTAGAACAGAACTGTTTTTATTCCGGAACTCCGACTTTTTATACTAAATATGTATGTACCTAGTTTATTGTACATTTTTACCAGGCCCCCTTGCCCCACAATTTCGAAAAACAGCATATCTCCTACAGTATTATAGGTTGAAGGCTCGTACCTTCAAGACATATTTAGTTATCAAGATTATTTATCGATCCGCCAAAGTATTGAAAGAGATCGGATAAAAGATAGTCAGGTTCTGAAAAATATTTAAAAAATTTGAGAAATTCGCGTGTTTTAAAAATTTACTGATACTTAGAAAAATGTTCTCTTAAACAAAAAAGGGTTTTTTAAATTTGAAAGTTATAGAAAAGCTTTTTTCGAAACCTTTTTGAGGAATTTTTTTTTTTTTTGGTTTAATATTTTCAATTTTATTGTTACTGAGGAGCAAAAAGTTGAGTTAAGCGTTGTTCAGTTAGGTGTTACAAGAGAGTGAGTAAAATAATTAATTAAAAGAATAAGTGTAGCACTGAGTTTAAAAACTGGAATAAGAAATTTTAAGTTCTGTGTAAGTAAGTCCACTAAATATGATCATCAGTGGATACGTCTCGTTGGGAGGTCATAAATTTGTAACCTCTTTAGGCGTCTTCTTATAATAACGCCTCTCCTCCTTTGTCTTCTCAACAATCGTCTGGTAAGTCTGTACGGATGACTCCTTAGTCGGTCTACATAGTCAGCAGCCTGTTTATTAATAGTATCACCTATTTTCGGGACATTTAATTCTTCTTCTATTCTCCGAGTGCGCATATACCAAGGCGCTCCAGATATTTTACGGAGTATTTTCGCAAGACACGCACCTTGTTTAGATGGGATTTTGCTGATATGCCATACATTTGGAGCCCATATCTCCAGGCAGGAGCAAGTATCGCCTTGTACATATGGACTTTGTACTTCAGTGACATCTTATTTCTGCTGTTTAGCAGCCGGGAAAGTTTGTCTACTCTAGCATAGAGGGACTTGGTAAGCTGGTTGATGTGTGTGCTAAAAGTCAACCTCTTATCCAAGTAAACTCCCAAATATTTGTGTCCTGACTTATGCGGGAGTATTTCGTCATACAAAAATACGCCTGGTCAGATGTCACGGCGTAAAGTATATGTAACACTTACACACTTGGCCAGATTTAAGGCTATGTTTCAACGCTTAGCCCAACTGGAAAGGGGGGGATCCTACATTTGAGGAAGGATTTATCTGATAGAGATAGCACATTTTCTTAAAGCTAGGGCAAAAATACCTTTGGTTAATTTTATAATGAAAAAGCCTTTAAAGTAACTAGATACATTTCTTATTAACAGTTTGCGTCCCAAAAATCATATGGATTTTTTTAAAATATTACTAAAATATTAAAATATTGAATAAATGTCTTTTTCTAAAAATAGAAAATAAATAAAACTCAACCTGAAAGAAATTTTCTCAAATATGTTTAGTAATTGAGCACAATTCAAATTCATCGTTCAAAATAATAACAAATGCGAGTGCAATGGTGTGGTTCGATATAAGGCATTTCCAATAGTGTTCAGTGCAAAAGGTAACGAGCTCAATTTTCAGATAAGCCAAGGCGTTCAATCAATAATTATATATTTCTTTGTTTTTCAGAATACCAAAATTCACCAAAACAGGTGGGAGGGATTCTTCATTGAAGTTGTCTTCTACGATACGATGGAAGATGGTGGAGCAGCTTATATAAGCGCTAGTAAATACTATTTTCAATCCAAAAAGAATGTTTTTCCATTCAAACGCCCACCACAATGAACTAAAATTAATTTTTGATTTATTTTGGGGATCAATTTTTTCAAAATTCAAAAATTTAAAAAAAATAATTTGCCTTTATTCACTACTCTCATCTTGTTAAGAAACACTTGCATTATATTTAAGAAAAGCTTTCAATAATAAATATGGGCTTTAGCGACCTGGTTTGATTTTAGTCAAAGTGTTTGTTAGCCGGCCCAATGTTGAGGATTGATTATAATTCAATAATCATCAGAAAATTAACAAAGATAACATATGAACAGCAGTGGTAGCGTAGACAGTACTGTTTCGGACACCACGACTAAGCCAAGTCAGTATGCTTTCAATTGCTGTCACACCATCAAGCCATTTGCAAAATTTCTATTTCAGCAACGATCCGGCGAATTAAAACTTGAGAATTGCCAGAGCGCACAAGAAGTCGTGGTTATGCTTACTCTGAGACGAAGTTCTCAGTAATTAAAGACTGTGGCCACAACAACAAAGGTACATTGAACAACCTTCAAAGCTATTGCATATACCTTTCGGATACCCTACAAATTGAGTTTAATATATAAAAGAAATTTTTTTTTTAGCCAATTGGCTGACACAAATTTTTCAGACCATTGTCGATATTACCATAAACTTGAGATCTCTAGGACTTGGTAGACCGGGACACGTTAAAACAGGCAGTTTAAGATACATATATTAGGATGAATCAGGTGGATTAGGATACCTAAGGATAGGTAATCATAGGTAAGGATAGGTTAGAATAGGTTAGGAAGGATAAGGACAGGTTAGGATAGGTTAGGATTGGTTATGATAAGTTAGGATAGGTTAGGATAGGTAAGGATAGGCTAGGATAGGTTAGGATAGGTTAGCATAGGTTAGGATAGATTAGGATAGGTTACGATAGCCCAGGATAGGTAAATATAGGCTAGGATAGATTAGAAGACTTTTGATTGGTTAGGATAGATAAAGATTGGTTAGGATTGGTTAGAATAGGAGAGCTTAGAATAGAATGGTAATTCACAAACTAATTACGTAAAACACCTAAGATACATTAAGAAAAAACTGCGGTCCAAAATACAGCCCAAGCGGACTCCTTTTTAAACCATTTCGTTCACGGCAAAACACAAGCTCTGGTCACACTACATTTCATCAATTAAGCGCGTCCGTTAAAAAAGCGAACAACTGTTCGGACATAATGAACAATTAGTGTGTTGGTTTTGTACTTATTTTAAATTTCCAACCAGTTATAGCAATGCTGGCATGAGGAACCCTCGCTTCTGCTCTAATGATAGAGCCGGAAGGTTCCTAAACCACCTGTTCAGCTGACCAGCCACCTTTGTGGTATTTTGTTTGACTATTAAAGTCATATGAGAACTTAACATGACCACTAACCGGCTCAACATACCTCTAACCGGCACTTGATAGTTTGAATATCATAAATGTCTTAAAATCAGTCACATAGTATAAACAAAATGTTCACAAAAATGTACCAAAACTGTTCGAAAATTGAACCCAATGTGTTCCCAAAATAAGTCCGAGAAGTTCCAAAATTTTTCCCAAAATTTAAACAAAAAGATCCCCAAGTGGTCTTAAATCGTTTCCAAAATGTTTCTAAAAGACTACCGAAAGTTTGTAAAATGACCCCAAAATGTTCCCCAGTTGAGCCCAAAATAGTATTAACGCAACACCTAAACGTTAATGAGGATTGAACAACGGGTCTTAAAATTAAAAAACCGCCGTTCACAGCTCACGAAAAGCGGGATTATTCTTCTATTGTCAACGAATGGTCTTGATTTCGATAAATTTTGAACCGACTTTTTTCTGAGTGTGAGATCAATCTATGTAACGTTTGATTTAATCGGACTAGATTCATTTTTTAGGCAGACCAAACATATTTTTGTAATCTGAGGTTGGGAAAGCTTGAATTAAACTCGATAATACGGAATTCATAAGTAATATTCTTCTGCTTAAGCTAAGTACAATTGTGCTTAACTTAGTAGGGTGAGCTCAGTGAGATGGAAAGGCTTAAGTTAAATACCTACTTATAAAATTATCTTGGGTAAGGTTGGATTAGATTAAATTTGATTAAGGTTGGTAAGTTTTTCAACACTTAAGCCCTTTTATTTTATAGAAAGTATTGGTAAAAAAACGTTCTTACAAAAAGAATACTCAATAATTCCCACGATTTTAAAACAATAAAGTTTTAATCTACTGTAGGTTGATAATGTGAAACAGTAAATCATAATAAGATTAGTAGTTTATTTTAAGAAAGCCTTGAAGAGGATTATATTCAAAAGCAAAAGTCATTCAGCTATAACATGATCTATAATTAAACTTTATATCATTAAGTATCAGCCAATAAAGACTATCCTACAAGGCTTAGAAGAGTTTAAGACACCGGACAAAATTAAAGTTGAAATTAATCATAAAGAAGAGATTGAGATAGAGAAAACTTCAATGCAGGTAGTAAGTTAATAATACATTTTTTTGTAATACAAGTCAAAGATAGCTGACCTGCGTTCCAGATAACTGCACTGGGGAAACCCCTAAGAATTTACTTAATAAATAAGCTTTATAGCAAATAAACCCCACGACAGTAGCCAAGCAAACACTCAGTGTGTGTGTACAAAAACCTTATGACATATGGAATCGAACACCTGTGAGTGATTAAGCACTGTTTCATAAATCAATATTATTATAGGCGAAACTACATCAATTCTTGGAATGTGAAGATAATCTGCACTAGTTTTGAAAAAGCAGATAGTATAGAGTTAGTCCTAAAAGGGTACTACCCAAACAGCATATATTGCGTCTTGTATTATTTTGTTTGTTTGAGTATAGTAACCGTCAGGGCATCGAGGGCCCAACAGGTCATTGGGTGTCCTTTGTTGATTTTGGTTATCAAAAGTATTAGTGAGAAAGATAATTAGGTCTTGACTAGAAAAAAACCTGGCCTAGCCACGTCAATTTTTTGTAAATTACTTAATCGACCTTTCTAGTGGTTTATTGCGATTTTAAATTCCACTTTTCTTATTAATAAACTCATGGCAAGTGTAACTAATTTAGCCACCTTACTAAACATCAGACACCTTCTCCATGAGTTTACACAAAGGTATTGCTCGGCATTTTTGCGAATTAAAGATTTTACGAGCTACAACTATGCACACAGACACCGCCATTCCCCCAGAGTCTGACCAGGCACAGTCGGCTCTCTTGTGATTAAATATTTACCCCTCCATTTGCACACCGGAATCGCTGCCTTTAGAGGCACTTCCGGCTGAAGTCAAGATGAGTCGAACTATCGCTATCGCAGGTAGCAGGCACGAAAGGAAAGAGAAAGGGCTGAGGATATTTGTGGTCTTAACTAACAAGACGCTACATCAGCCGAAATATTTGTTGGTTGGTTTTGCTAGCTCAGCAACAGTTTATTAAGTAGAAGGGCCGGGCCCTGCTTACCGACTGCCGACTGAAGGTCACTTGGAGAACATGAGAGGAGAACTAGAGAAACCCCAAGACATAAAAGGCAGAGCAACAGCTTGACTGAGTTAAGGGAAACTTTCAGCTCATGTCTGTTGGTAAACAATTAACATTTCACTTGTAATTAGGAGTATGTTTGAAAGCAAGAAAACTAGTTTGACGGTATACACAGCTGCTGCTTATGTTATGTCCCTGGAGATAGCAGATTATGCAATTTGCCCTAAAGCGTTTTTAGTAATGCCTGAACCGAAAGATAAATGATTACCGAGAGAAATTTCTTAATATTATAATTTTGTTTACACTGTTGTGGGTGTGGGATTAAAGGTGGACTTGGGTGAAAGTAATTATCATGTTTTAAGACAAAAGTAGGTGAGCCAATATCCTTGACAGAGGAAACATTTGGTTGGGGAAATTGCAATTCCCTAATTGAAATGCTGAGACAAAGAAGTGTTCCCATTGACTAGAAAAATCAACACTTGAGTGTGCAGCAAATGTGAAAGAGCATCAAAACCTGTTGGCAATCCTTGGTGTCATTACTTACTTGACTATTCGAAGCAGTCAATGCATCTGCTTGCTGTTGCTGTTGGCACTCGGCACTTCGCTTCTTGCGCAGGTGAAGCGGTGTACCAGATACCAAAAGTTCCGCAGGTGGCATTGGCGGTGGAGGTGGTATGTTAATGTTGGGCATTGTGGACACACGTCGTCGCTGTGTCTGGTTGGGGTTAGGGCTGGTTTGGCCACAGCTGCCCTCCACATTGCACTTTGTCAGATAATTGAGTGACACATTGCTGGAGCTCTTCGGAGTCAATGGAAAAGGTGACTCCGGCAGCAGCAGCCGCAGCTGCTGCTGTTGCCCTTGCCGATCCTGCGGTAATGTGCCATTTGTCAGCTTGCTGTGGCTGTTGTTGTTGTTGTTGTTGGCATCGTTGCTTTGCCAGGACAAAGTGTCATCTGTCTGGTCTGTGTTTAGTTCCTGTGTATGACCAATGAAAAATTTTACATTTGCCTCGGATGCTGAAGCCGAGGCTGGTGTTGCTGTGACGTCATTGGCGCCGTTCTCATCAATTATGCCATTCACATTCACTTTGAGCTTTGGCCGCTTCTCCTCCTCCTCCTCCTCCAGTTGGGGTGCCTCTGTGGGCAAGGCTGTGGGTCGTCGCTCTTTGACGGGTTTTAATTTTGAATTGGAACGTGTGACATTAATTGCATTGCCATTGACAGACGCCGCCGTCGTCTGCTCTTGGCCTTCCTGCTGCTGATCCCGCTCCCTGAGTTTCTTCCTGTTTGAGCGAAACTTCTGTCTCTGTGCGCTGCCATTTTCAGGCACCGCCTGCAGCCAAGTGGGCGACGAGGAGGAGGAGGAGTTGCTCGTGGGTTGCTGTTTTAGGCGTTGCAGTTGAGCCTAATTGCCCGCCCCCCACACCAAACATTTACCAAGACAAACAGAGTAAGTGGTGTGATATAATCGTTTTTGTTGTTGTTGTAGCCGTTTGTGCACATATTTACAAGTGTTTTGTGTCAATGTGTTGTTGTTGTTGTTGTTAGTGTTGTTTGCATCAATTCGTTTGAAAGTATAAGAAACACATGTGCAAATATTAATTGAGTTTGGCAAAGACAAGCACAAAACCGTCAAACAGATGGAGAAGGTGCACGAAATTGAAGTTGTAGCTGTGGTTGGTGCCACGCGCATACAGTACATACACACACACACACACACACACGTAAGTTCAAAGCGGAATACTGTTTACTCACCTCGCTGGCACTGGGCGTTATGATGGGCGTGTAAAGAGGTTTCTCCTCGCGCCGTATATAGAGCCCAATTTGCTGCAAAGAGAATGAAAAATGCAAACTGATTAATATGAGTAACCGCATTTCATTAATATTTCAAAATTTGGGGATATAGGAAACTCATTTCTCTGAGTATATTTTGATTAGTATTTTAAACAAGGATTTCTCCTTTGCAGATGCAAACCCTTCAGAACCAATTCGGTTCTGGTTTTTTGAGTGAGAATGGTTTGGTTCAAGAAATGATCTTATTTCATCAAATCCAAGAGCATTAATACCTTTTTAAACAACTTGAACAATTCTAAAAATATATGTTATCGGTGCCTCATTGTTGTAAACGATGTTACGTAGAAGATAAAGATTAAGATCTCAGCATACCATCAACAAATCTGACTTAGGTCCATCAGTAACTAAAGTTCTATTCTAAAAAGCTATAAAACAAGTTTCTAACCTTTACCGCAGTGATCGATACTTTAAAAACCGGTCGGTAAATCGACATGATCAAATCTGCTGACCACGTCTTTATCAAATTTTCAAAGTTTTACAGTCCTATTTTCGACTTTGTAGATGTCTGTTGCGTCTGTAAAAGAGCAGTTTCTGTTTTGAGCTTTACCGAATCGAAATACACACAGACTTGAAAGGAATTCTCTTCCAGTTATTCTGAGAAAACTCTCTCAACTGCTCAAGTAACGGTCTCCAGTACGTAACGGTGGACCGTTTTCTTCGAAGAAGAAGGGCCCGACAAGAGCGGAGAAACGCGCACCACACGGACACGAAAGGTGCAATTCCGTCTTATGGAGTATCTGTGGGTTTAAAGCACCCATATTTGACAATTTGGTTTGTTTATGTTGCCGTATAAGTCGAAATGGGCATGTCAGACTTAAAAGACAGTTCAACATGTTTTCGCCTTTTCCACCATTTCTAGAATCATCCGACAAAATTCCAAGCGAATCGGAAAGTCTGCTGCGTTCAGTTTGTTGGCCATTTGAATTTGATATGGGAATAAGTTCAAATCATTTTGCATAATTGACTACAATGACTGTCTACTTATACCCATTTGAGCAGACAAATTCCTTGTCGAAACTCTTGTATTGTTTTGTATGGTTGCAGCTACCGCAGCGATTGATTCCTCCGTTCGAACTGTAGGGTTTCGATGGTAAGGTCTTCTTTTGACTGTCCTACGCTCGGAAAAATTGTTAACAAGTCTCATTATGGTCCATCTGGTCGGAGGATCACCAGTGGATAGCGGCGGACAATCTAATTCTTGTTTCAGTGTCCCAATTATCCATTTGCCATAAATTTAAAGATCAGTCTACAAAACAAAAAAAATTAAGTAGATTCAATAAAAAAAAAAAAAGGTTGTTCAATTTTTTTTTGACAGCAGCTTTCATCAGCCACCCTGTATATAATTTAATGTTTTAAGATGATTTCATGTAAATGGTTTATACGCTGGGTCCAATTTTGGCATACTCTGTCTAACATATCGGCCGGTATGTCACGAAATAAATCTTCCATATTGGCTTCCAGCGCGTCAATTTTTGTGGGCTTGACGCTATAGACATAAGCCTTAACATAGGCCCACAAAAAATAGTCTAAAGGCGTCATATCGCACGAGCTAGGCGGCCGATTGACCGGCCCAAAACTGTTCACCGAACTCGCGTTTCAATGGGGCCATTGTTTCGCGAGCTGTGGTGCATGTGGCACCGTCTTGATGAAAACACATGTCAGCCCAGTTCAGATCTTCCATTTTGGGCCAAAAACAGTTTGTAATCATCGCACGGTAGCGCTCTCCAATCAAAGTAACTGCCATCGTCATATTTAAACGAGAGCGTAAGTTAAAGTCGATCCTGCCCGACTTCGATAGACCCGTTACTCAGGACAATTAGTGTTAAATAGCTTTTCCCTATGTTAATTAACAGAGCATTAACATTAATGTGACCATTTCAACATTTTATAATCTTTATAACTTTGCCATTTATTATCCGATATTTATGAAACTTTCAGAGATTGTAGATATTGGGCACTTACACTACACGGCAAAATATGAGCATGATGTCTTTAAAATTGTTGGAGCTATTCAATATTTTTTATTGTGGGGCGGGAGTGGGCGTGGCACAAAATTTGAAATAAACATGATCTGCGTAGGGACAATAGGAGTCTACATACAAAATTAGGTGGCTCTAGCTCTTCTAGTCTCCGAGATCTAGGTGTTCATACAGACAGACGGACATGGCTATATCGACTCGGCTGTTAATGCTGATCAAGAATATATATGCTTTATGTGATCGGAGATCCTTCTGCCTGTTAAATACATTTGCAGGACTTCAGTATACCCTTTTTACTTTACGAGTAACGGGTATAAAAAGTACGGGCCAATGATGGCACGGGCCCATAATCCACACCAAACAGTGCATTTTTCGGGATTGGCAGTACTTTCAATGCTTCTGGCTGCTCTTCTCACCAAATACGGCGATAGTTTTTTGTTCACGTATTCATTTAACCAGAAATGAGCTTCGTCGCTGAACACAATTTTCCGAAAGAGAAATGGATCTTCATTCATTCACCAAAAGTTAGCCGTTGTGGTACGTCGTGTGTCTTCAGTTCTTTCTCCAGCTGTATCTTAAATGGTTTTATACCCAAATCCTTATAAAATTTCCACGAAGTGGAGTAACAGAATCGATAATTCACAGTCATTAAAAACACTGGCGGATACCGCTGCAATATTTTCCTCAGTCCGCACTCTACTTATGCGTGTTGGTGGTTTAATGACCAATAATACAAATTTGGTGCGAAATTTAGTCACAAGATTCCAAATAGCCGCCTCAGAAGGTCGCCCAGACTGACGAAACGAACATAAATTTTGATAATTTAATTCAATAATCTGCAAGCGTTGCTCGTTTGTAAGTCGATTCATGGGTAAATTAGCCAAAAAAAGCTGCCAAAAAAAAGTTGCTAAGAAATCACGCTTTATCCTTGCACCAAGTCTTTAATTTTTTACCCTTGCAGGGGGTATATGCTTATAACGCATAGAAGGAAGCATCTCCGACCACATAAATATTCTTGATCAGCTTGACGAGCTGAGTTGATTTATATGTTTTGACAGCTGATAAAGCAAAGTTGGTTCGTGTATAAGTTCAATGGTTTTGGTCCGATCTTATTGAACTTTTCAGAATAGATAGGCATAGGTTCTTGATATATATGAAGTCACGAGGCTCTAACTTAAAAATTGTGACAGTTGTTAACGGTTTATGGGTGGAGGTGGAGGAAACTTTCCAAATCTGACACAAACTTGATCTTGGAATGGTATACACCAGAGATCTGCAAGAGTGTCTGTTTTCTTGACTCGAGTATACTCGCTGTTCAAGCGTGTGCGGTTTGATTCGCCACTCAAAATATCCAGTCAATTCATTTACTCACTCAATTTCGTACTATTATTTGTGTGACTGGTGTTGTTCTGAGCGGGTGTCAAATTGAGTTTTTCTGCTTTGAGCGACACTGCATGTTGATTTTGTCATCGAAGTGACGTACGAATACGCACTATGCAGGATACAAACTAGTTTTACTCAAAAACGAAGAGGAATACGCAAAATACTCGGTACTTTCAGCACTCACTCTACTAATACTTATGTATGTAATACATACTACATACTATGTATTAGGTATTGCAAAGGCGAATGTTGGTTTTTTACGTTTGCCTTCTCAGGGTAAGAAATGGCATATTCGACTTCAATAAGTCTAGGAATAAATTTATTAAAGATCCATTAAAAAAAATATAGCTAGTGTGTTAAAAATAATAAAAGTGTGTAAGGCTTTTCCACGAACTACCTGTCCAAGGCCTTTATTTTAGAATTCCAAAATATTTACAGAAAATATGGGTCAAGTGCTCGCTCAAATTTAAAGGGTATGCAAACTGCTTTATTCGGCGGAGGCAAAATTGTTTTTTTTTTTTTTTTTTTGAGGTCCGCACTGCAAAATTCCAATAACAATGCACACAGAATTCGGTTCTGCCGACGTCGACGTCAAAGCAGAAGCGTGATGTAGTGATGAATTTGACTAGAAGTGCAGGGAACGAACAGAAGCCGAAGACATAGTAGAGAGCGGCCACCAATAAAGAAAACTCCACAAGCAGCATGCATGAGCAAAAAAACACTCAAATGAGAAAGCGACAGAGAGAAAATGCGTGGCCAGAATTGTTGGTACACTCGAATGTTTCAGCTCTCTGTTCATATAAGTATTTGCAATACGCCACGCGAGTGGCGCGAGTGTTTTTGGCACTTCATATGCGAAAGACAAAAATGCTGCGAGTAGAAATACTACTGTATACATTTTGAAGAAGTAGTTTTGATACTCGGATGTGAATATATCAAGTACTTATGCAGTGCACTTGTAGTTGCAGTGCACTCGTGCAGATCTCTGGTATACAACTACCTTCATGCAAAAACTTGCGACTCTATCTCTTATAGTCTCTGAGATCGACGCTCTCATACAGATGGACAGACAGGTTTTAGCGGTTAAAGGGGGATACATTTTTCAAATCTAAAACAAATTTGATATGGGTATGGTATATACCTACCTTTATGCAAAAATTTGTGGCTATAACGACTCGGCTTTCGACGCTAATCAAGAATATATATACTTTACGGTGTCGGAAATGTTTCCTTCTCCATTTTACATAGACTAGCACAATTTTATAATCCCCCTTTTCCCATTTTTAATGAGAACAAGGTATAAAAACATCTTAACACCGCTTAACTTTAAGTCAGATGTCTATTAGTTGCTATTATAGAAATTTATTAAAATGCTTTCCTGACATTTTTTCACATAAGTATAAACTCTTTGGCATTAAAGCCCATGAGCTCATGAGTAGAACGATAGTATGTCAATTTATATGCTATACTGTCCAGAAAGTAATTTTTTGTCGTTCTGAGTGTTGGGTTTTAGGGAATGCGTATCCAGATTACAAGAAACATTGAAAATAAGCATAGATTGCAAACATAGTATTTATTAAGCTTTTGGTCAGATATAATCGATTCGAAATGTGTGAATGACGTCGCACATTAATCAAATAATGTGACTTCGCACATTAATCAATTTTAAAATTTTACTATTTAGTTCGTGGAACAAAAAAAATTCTAACTTAAGGCTGAAAGAAAAGGCTATGAGGAAAAGCCGTTGGTGTAAGAAAGTCAGAATATACTGGAATTCTCCGCACAATGTTTTTGTGGAGGCTGAGATGATACACAACAACATTTTAACATTAACGAAAATGTCGGCAAGAAAAGCATTTGAAATTGCCTTGCATGGAGGGCTAAATTTGTTGATGACATTCATTAAAATCATTCCGACATGATGCAGATCTTCACACCTTCTTCACAAAAGACCCAATAGTTTTTGATTCAGAAACTTCGAGCAGCGTCTGCATCGGTAATACCAATTTCCATATACCAAATCACATAAGATTTGGTAACTAAGAAGTGATGGTAAATTTATCAAGTAGAGACAGGAACAATACAGTTGGTAAAAGTTGTACCCAAACACCCAAAGAGTGTACCTTGGGAGGAAGACCAATCATGTCAGTCTTTCAATAACCCCCATATGTTTCTTATAGCTGCTACAGTTGACCAAATATTAAATAAATTTTATGCCAATTTATCATTTCTTTAAATATTTTTGTAATATTTTATACTCAATACATTTTTAAGAGCGTCAACTGACAGATTTAAGATGTTACCTCTAAAATGTACTCAGTGTGCAGAGACTATAAGGGCCGATTTCACATCTTCTAGGTAGCTGCTATGTGTCAGATAAACTAAAAAATTACTCAGCTATATGTTAGTTTAAGTGACATATAGTACTATGTAGACGATGTGAATCTGTTAAATGTTTAACAAAAAAAAAAGCAGAGACTTCAAATTCGAAGCGCTTTTCATATATTATTCACTTACTTCGAGATGACCATAGCTCACATGATTTTTGAATTAATGATTCAAAAAAATTTGCTAAATCGCTTTCTGTATTGTGTAAAAGTTGCATATTGTTATCTTTTATGCTCTACGCGTTAGATGAAAATAAGTGGATATATCATTTTGCAGGTTCATTTTCATGGTCAGACAATATTGTGCTGCAGACAATATTGTGTGAAGATCATTCGGATTTCTGTTAAAATATCACCTTTTTGAATTTCTTTAATGACATTTTATATATCAAATATTTTACTACAGACTGACTCGAAACTAAAAGAAATATTTTTGCTGGGTTAAGTTCATTGTTTATTTTGAGTTGTCAGTATTGAAGTATGTGAGCGATATATTTTATATTTTAATTTTTTTTTTCCTAAACTTAATCGAAATCGTACTTATCTTTCTCTCACTCTTTTCATTACCATTTTCTAGAGTATCAAATTACACTGCTATCTGGGTCAACAAATATTCATTGTTTGTTTTAAACACCACGCGCTTAAATGAATGTAAACAGACCGCTCGTAAAAGTTTCAACCAAGATAAAGTGGCTGCTGGCCAAGTATGCAGAGACACTGTATACAGATTTCTATTTTAAGAATCCGTGTCTCGCCAACGTCTAAGTGTGACTCATCCAACCATTAAATAACTCAATCAAAACTAACAAACAACTTTTCACCCATGTCAAAGTCGGATGATAGGTAGATACGCGCATTTCGCCTGTCAAACTGGAAAACCCCAAACCAAATCCTCAAATGTCAAGTAATCAAAAGCAATGAAGAGATCCCTCAAATTCAAAAACTCGTCGCCCAACAAATGACAGTTTTGTATGCAATATGGAAAAAAAAATACAAGTCTAATGCGCCCACAATCCGCGCAAATAAGGCAACATATTTATAAGATACAATCAGACAGAGCACAATGGGAATTTGTTTTGTTGCTGGCGCTGCTCCTGCTGCTGCTGTGCATTGAAACCCAATGGGGGGATAAACTGTTGTGCTGTAACTGAGAACAAGAGTGGCCACATTAAACCGAAGGGCTCGGCATTTATCAGCAGTGTCAGCAGCAGATTGATTTCAAAAGCAGCGGCGAGAGTGAGCCAAGGCAACGGGCATTATTTGCTTACTTTTCCAGAATTGGTGGGATTTTGGTTTGTTTTTTTTAGCTTTTCGGAGTTGTGGTTGCGTCATTTGTTGTCATATTTTTCCATTTGCTTATTATTTGCAGGCACCTGTTGACGTAGAATACCATGTTGATTTGTTAAGCAGAGTGGAATTATTGTTTTTCTGTATTTATTTTTAATTTGCATGTATGAAAAAGATACAGTAAGTGGTACCACCAATGTTTTATCGATTTTTCCTTACAAATTATTAAATGTCCTTATTGACTTTATTGTCGCATGCTTGCGTTTCAAATTATATTAATACAAATTTTAGTTGTTGAAGTTTTTACCAGCAATTTTGCGTATATTTAGTTTACCTATTAAATTAAAATTAAAAATGGTACAAAGTTTACAGGGCTATTCAAATTGATATGATAGCACAAGCAGATTTTTTCTATAAATAGCTCTTGTTTTGTTTACACATACTAACAAGCAAAGGAGTTCAAGGACCAAACCAATTTTAATACCTGTCCCTGTACACAGGATATGCTTTTTGCTTTGTGCGCGAAAATATTGAATTTGCAATTTAATATTTTTCAAACAAAAAAAAAAAATTATTTACATCAAAATGTAATTCAATATTATTGAATTACCTTAAAATTTATAACTTGCTCCAATTTGACAGTAATATAACCACTCAACTCAGAATAAAATTAAAAAAAAAAATAGGGGAAAGTTAACTTTGGCTCGGCCGAAGTTTTGTATACCCTTGCAGCTTCCATTGAAAACAAAAATTTTTTTCACAAAAATTTTTTTTTTCTATCTTTTTTTTTGTAGCTATGCTATAGTCATCCGATTTTGCTAATACCTTGTAGAAATGTGTTAAAGTATATAAAATATGAATATGCCAATAAAAAGGACGTTTTCATTGAAAACAAAAAGCTTTCCTCCCACTTTAACTAGTTTTTCGACCGATCGTTCCTATGGGAGCTATATGTTATAGTCATCCGATTTCGACCCAACTGTGTAAAAGTATATAAAATAAGTGTTTGCCAATGATAAGGACGTTTTAATTAAAAACAAAAAAGTTTTTCTCACTAGAACTAGTTTTTCGATCGATCGTTTCTATGGGAGCTATATGCTATAATCATCCGATTTCGACCAATCTTTGTAGAATTGTGTAAAATTATATAAATAAAGTGTATGCCAATGATAAGGACGTTTTCATTAAAAACAAAAAAGTTTTTCTCACTAGAACTAGTTTTTCGACCGATCGTTTCTATGGCAGCTATATGCTATAATTATCCGATTTCGACCAAACTTAGTGAAATCATGGGAAAGAATAGTAAACTAAGAAATAAACGTACGTTGGAGGCGTTTCCATTAAAAACAAAAAAGTTTTTCTCACTAAGACTAGTTTTTCGACCCTATGGCAGCTATATGCTATAGTTATCCGATCCGGCCGGTTCCGACAAATGTGCAGCCTATATGTACCAGAAGACTTCGTGCAAAGTTTGGTGAGGATAGCTTTAAAACTGACGGAGGAGATAGCATTGAAACAGACAGACGGACAAGGCTAAATCAACTCAGCTCGTTATGCTGATCAAGAATATATATACTTTATGTGGTCGGAGATGCTTCCTTCGATGCGTTACAAACATCCGGACAATTTTATAATACCCTCTGCAAGTGTATAAAAACATACTGTACAATGTAGATTTGCTACATAGACTAAAGGGGTCGTATATTCAATAGAAAACATTTTGTTTTTTTTGTCTTTCAATTAATTTAAAAGTGACAAGGATATTTAGAGCACATTTTAACAGGAAACCGGAAATTGGACCAGTCCACAATGGAACCAGTTCATTGCAGTTTATTGCTGCCACATCCTTTGATCTTTATTAAGTGAAACGGATATTTGTTTGTGAAATTACAAGTGCAGCATATATTAAAAAGGCCAGTTTTGGATTAGTAGTTTAAATAAAAAAGAGAAAGCTTACTTCGGCCAAGCCGAAGTTTATATACCCTGCATTTTGTAGAATGTATATAAATATAGGCTTACGAGATTTTCATTCCAGCAAATCGGGATTGCTTCACTCCGCAATTTGATTTATTTGCATTCAAACATACATAGAAATTACGTTTCAGAAAATGAAGAAAGTGCAGGCTTAGTTCTGCTGTCACAACGCATTTAGTGGCGATTGTCGCTTCAAAACGGAATAAAGTAATCAAACAATGCCTTTTCTGTTAGCCATGACGAACCAAGTTCTCTTTTGCTTTTTTTAGCCTTGGTTCGGAGTCTCCGGAACTGTTGGACTATGAAACGGTTTGCAGTTCTGCTTGTTAAGTAACTACCCAAGCAGCCTAAAAGATGGCGCTTCTTCTGTGACCATTTGTTATATTCATATGATTTCAGCAAAAACGAGCTGATGCTGATAATATTAGGAACTGCCAATTTTTAAGACGCTACCATTGAAACCGAAAACGTTTTTATCAATATATCTTATATTTAAGCGATCGTTCCTATGCCAGCTATATGACATCGTCATTCGATTTTGAGCAAACTTTGTAAAATTATGTGATTAAAATAAGCAATTGCCAATTTTGAAGACGTTTTCATTGAAAACAAAATAGTTTTTCTTACATAGGGCCGATTTCTGTACATCTGCATCAGACATGCCCAAAAGTTGCATTCGGCAGAGAACTCACAAATACTCTCAAAGAAAAGCACCATTACATCGTTGTTGGTCAGTTTGCTTGCACGCGCAAACGCCAATCAAATAAGAGATCAAAACCGGTTTTTGTTCTACGCGACGCACACACACAAAATCGTATACGATTATTAATTTCCTATCTTTGGTGCAATTACAAAAACAAAACGCACCCAAAGAGAATAAGGATGGGCATCGCTGATCTACATAGAGCTATCTGGCACATAAGCATACAAATAACAAAGCCAAATCTTACTTAATCCGACACATAGCAGCTATTTAGAAGATATCATTTGCTATTGCATGGCTAAAGGGTGATTTTTTAAGAGCTATAGGAAAGTTTTTAAAAAAAAACACATAAAATTCAGAAAAATGCATGAAATCTTTATTTGAATCGATAGTACGGTCCATATAATTTAATGTTTGAAGATTATTTCATGCAAATGTTGACCGTGACTGCGCCTCAAATGGTCCATCCGCTTAGTCCAATTTTGGCATACTCTTTCCAACATTTCGGCCGGTATCTCACGAATAAATGCTTCAATGTTGTCTTCCAATGCGTCAATTGAAGCGGGCTTGTCTGTTTAGACATGAGCTTTAACATAGCCCCACAAAAAATAGTCTAAAGGCGTTAAATTGCACGATCTAGGCGGCCAATTGACCGGTCCCGAACATGAAATAAAATGTTCACCGAACTCGCCTCTCAATAAGTCCATTGTTGCGCGTGCTGTGTGGCATGTGGCACCGACTTGTTGAAACCACATGTCATGCAAGTCAAGCTCTTGCGTTTTGGGCAAAAAAAAAAATGGATATCACGGTAGCGCTCACCATTAACAGTTACGTTACGATTCGCACCATCTTTGAAGAAGTACGGTCCAATGATGCCACCAGCCCATAAACCGCACCAAACTGTGACTTTTTCTGGATGCATTGGTAGCTCTTGCAATGCTTCTGGCTGATATTCACTCCAAGATCGACAATTCTGCTTATTTACGTACCCATTGAGCCAAAAATGAGATTCGTCGCTGAACAGAATTTTCCAAGAGGCCATTCACCAAAAATTCTACGTTGCGGTAGGTCGTTCGGCTTCAATTCTTGCACCAGCTGTATTTTGAAAGGCTTCACACCTAAATCCTTCCGCAAAACCACTTGGAGGCCCAATTGCTGCGAACGGCGACGAATCGATAATTGATGGTCATCATTAGCACTGGCCGATACAGCTGCGATATTTTCTGTTGTTCCAACAATGTAAATTTGGTGCGGAATTTAGTCACAATAGCCCGAATAGCCGCTTCAGTGGTTCGATTAAACTGACCATAAAATGGAAGAAGTGCGCGATGAACTTTCTTAACAGATCACGCATTTTGATAATAAAATTCAATAATTTGCAAGCGTTGTTCGTTTGTAACACGATTCAAACTGAACATGTTTGACAGTGAAACAAAACACGAAACGTGCGTGAGCTGTTTAAACCAGTGTTGCCAAAAAGATAATAGCTAAAAAATCAGCCTTTTTATAACAGCCCCATTTTTTTCAAGATTAAAAGGCTTGTGAAAAATCATAGGAAGTTTAGAGACGTTTTCAGTGAAATCAAAAAGTGCTTCTCACTAAAGCTAGTGAGCTATATGTATTTGAATACTTTGTGCAAAGTTTGATAGAGATAGCACAGTTGGGTAAAGAAGGAGAAATCATAAAATCTCACGGACGATAAGAAGGACATGACTAAATCATTTCAGCTTGTATTGCTATTCAATCCGTTACAAACTTCTGGCAGATTTATTATACCCTCTGCCAGGTTATAAAAATTATGAATCTCATACAGATGTGCTCCAATTTTTACTATACCTTTGCGATTTCAGCACGTGAACGCTTGAAATGGCACTTATATCTGTGGCTACTAGATGAAGTCTAAAAAATTTGAAAAACAAATTTATACTATTTTAATTTGAAATTTGTGTCTACATTTCCAAATCGTAAAAGTAAGGTGAAAATGGGAGCAAGGCTGATAGTAAAACTAATATCATAAAGAGTATTTGATCAATTTTTAGCTCTTTGGCCCATGCGTTCATAAGGAGAGCCAGACGGTCAAACATACGGACATAAAAATATCTTCTAGGCTGTTGATGCTAATCACGTACGAGTACATATATATTTTATAGGGTCGGAGATGATTCCTTCTGGCTGTTATTACTCTGAAAGTTGCATGGTTTAAGACATCAAATGCAATAGTTTTATTTCCCAGGAATGTTGAACTGGAGACGAGTCTGTAAGAACAGCTCCTGAAAATGAAATTTTAAAGGCCATCCGTTATCTGATTAACAAGCAAAGGCCAAATCAATGTAAAATGGCTTGACATAGCCCCAAAGGGCCAAAGCCGAGCTTCCCTCAATCTTTTGGCTTGTGCGCTTCTAATTTTCGCACAAAAGAAAGGGACCTACAGTTGTTTAACGCCGAATCCGACCGGGTGTGTAAGTCAAATTTAGTTTTAAGCGCCCCGTGGAGGCTCTAAAGTTTTTTTGAATGACTCATACGCAATGTCAACTGTTTTCATATATTTGTTTCATTTAGCCAAAAGATGACAGCAATTGAAAATTCCTTGAAAATATAATGATTTGGTGAACGTGTCGTATGAGTAATTTTTGTTTTAACTTTAAGGCACAGTCGCGTACATTTAAAATTAAAATAAAATTGTGAAGTTTTCACTATATACCACAAATATAAACTTTGGGAATGTTGATACCTACTATTTTTTCAGAAAAGAGTATTAGTACGTCACCTCACTCAAGCAAAATAGATAGATATGCTCGTTTGTATTAAAATTAATTAGAAAGCACTTTGATTTGACTAAAAATATATTTAAATGACGAACTACAGTTACGCCTTCAATATTCCCAATGCAGGGAACTCCAACTTAAGAATTACAAGCGGTCTTATTTATGCAAAAATGGTGAATACTTTTAGGCAGGTGATAGATTCAATTCAAGTAGTACTTTAGCCGCGTAGCATCCAGCGTGTGCGATGGCGCAACTGATTGAGACGGCATTTCAATCTTGTTCAGTCAAATTGAAGTGTACACACTTTAGATTTACAAATCTCAGATTTAAGGTTAAGTCAATGCTGAAAATATTATAAAACAAAGTGTAAATCTTAAATGTCAAAACACTTTTCCCTCAGTGCATGTATATCTAATGACCTGTCCTCACTACAACTGCACTTTGCATTTTCGCATTTTGGGCCAAACGTACATTTTCTCCCATACAAAAATATATGGCAAACCTGAGATGGCAGAGAGGTGCATTTTGTAAAAATGTAGTCGCATTACTCGTTAGCCATTCGATTGTTCGATAGTTTCTATTTGATACTCGACTATTTTTGTCTAATTTCGACAAAGTTTCCAACACGACATAAAGGTGAGCGAAATGACAGATGGTTAGAGATTGCATTCTGTTTATACTTTCAAAACTTTATTACAAATTAAAGCAATTACACAATGAATTGCAGAATGTTAAGACTTTCAATGCAATTGCAATTGGTCAGCCTTCTGTTGGACCTCTGGCCAGGGCCGCAAGCCATCTGTTGGACTGCTGGCCAGAGCACACCAATTGCTTGGCCCCTGCAATAGTTGAACCACTAACAGAGAACAAATTGACATGGATGAGCTTTAAACCCTTGCCAACAATAGATGTTATGTTTCTAGCAGCTAAATAACTCCTATTTATCAAATATGTTTTTTTTGTAAGCTTTTGAACTTGTCACTTGGCTAATTGTAAACAAAGAACAGATGATTTTAAAATGCAAATGCAGAAGCAACACAATGAGGACGGCAAACTGCATTTTCAGTGATGACGATAACTTTTTTGAAAATGTGCTTCAGTGAGGAAGCCACATTAGTTCGTCTTTTCATACATCTTCTATATGTTCAAAGGAGTTGGGGAACTTCTTATCTAAAAGTTGCATTTATATTTCTTTATTGAGAAGGATTATGAGAGATGAGCAAGTATATGAATGCCTAATGTAAAGCTATGAAAGGGAGACAGATAAATCAGATGGATGAATTCTTTTGAGTCTTTTCTTACTGCATGGCTTAGCGAGGTCAAAAATGCGACCAGTATCGATTCGGTTACGACGCAAAAGTCTCGCTTGTAGATGAGGCGCCTAAATCCAAGAAAATAAGTAAACAAAATAGCAATTTTAAAGAACTATTTGGCAAAGTTATATTATAATTGGTTATTGGTTATATTGTAATTGTATGAATTGTACTGTTAAATTGATAAAGTACCATACTTTGCCAGAAAATTGCATTAAGTTCACACTGCTGTTATGGGACTGGGTAAGTTATAAGTAAATACGTCATTTCCAATTTAATTGCGGTTCAAAGTTTTATCGCACATTCGCATTTCACAGCACGCTTAGTAATTAGGTAGACCTTGGCTTATTGCGGTAGGTTGCGATGATAGCTGTTAATCCCCAGTTAACTTTAATGTTTCCTTCTCATTATTATTGGTTTCCTCAGCCAACTCGTGTGCAAAAGCCTTTTCATCTTATCGCTCAATTGGCATGCGGGCAAAATAAAATATTGAAACCTTTTTGGTGCGGATCCGAGTATCGTTGTTAGCAGCCGCATAAATAAACATGTGTCAATATGCAGGTCGCGTGGTTTGGCTCAGCTTTGATATGCTAATCGCGCTAAACGACGACATTTTGACAGGTTTTCCGTTTTCTCACGGAAGCCGCCAAAAACATCGTCGTCGTCGACATCGTCTTGATGGAGTCGCTGATAATGCTGGTGCGAAAGTCGCAGCTGGAGCTAATCGTTGATTGGAAAGGGTTTCACCATTTCCCCCGCCCGGCACACAGATTTTTAACTTTATGCACCCGATAGGTGGGAAAACCACATAATTCTGCCTGGAGTGCTGTGTGTCTGACGCCTTGCAGTTATTTTGTCTAAGAACAACGCGTAGCAGTGCGTGCAATCACGTTTCCAGTCAACGTCATTCGTGGCACAAATACGACAGGGAGCCCTGGCAGGCATCTCACATTCTACGGATTGCGCCATTTGCTTCGACTACACGCATTTTGATTTAGACTTATGCATGAGTTTCTGTTTCTTGTTCTTCTCGAGGCTATTTTTTTATGTAAGCTTAACATATTTTTGCATATTTAATTTTGGCAACTGTGCGCAGAGTGTTTCTTATAGATGTTATGCAAAGATTGCAGACGAAAGTCAAGAGGTTTTTGAAAATGTCTAGCAAAAATGATAATGGCTTTAAATATTTACAAGTTCTTAAGCCAAATAAAGTTTGATCAACGCTTAATGATTTTTATCAAATGTTTTACTTTTCTTGCACTTTTGCATTTTTCTCCTTTACCAGATCTAAGGTATTTCCCTTTACTGTCTAAACCAGAGGTGCCCTGGCAGTCTATTTGTTTTTGTAAAGCACCGAGACATAGGCCAGGCTTTCGAATACACAGACACAGCAACCATTTAATAATCGAAATTTCTCCATCTTTTTCTTGTGGCAACATTGCCTTGGACCCCAGCGGGTTTTGATAGGCTTCTGGATCAGCTTGGCCACGGTAGTGACTTCAATGCCAATCACCGACTATAGGGCAATCTGAGAGCCAATCTAAAAGGCACAACGTTGCACGACACAACCACTCAATGTTCTGCACAAGTCCCGTATACAGAAAAAAACAGATTTATTAAGATCCATTTAGACTGGATGATATTTAATATCCCTTGATCTGTTGGTTGAAAATTTAGGATCAATTCAACATTAAATGGATGTTCAACGGCGAAGGGATATTAATTCATGCCCAGTCCAATTGGATACCAAAATTATCCAATGGTTCGTCAACAACTATCCTTTTTTCTCAGTGTTCAGTTGAAGAAGAACCCCCACAGACATCGACTTCCACCTGTATCTTGGCATAGATAGCAGTCGCCTCTCGGTCTCTCTACTTACAGCGTCGCCTCAATGAGTCAAAATCAGGAAATGGCTTATTTCTCCTTGGACAAACTCTAAAACTAAATATTCAGATTCATTGAGGATTTGGAGGACGCAGTAGAACTACACTAAGAATAAACTTCCAAAGCCCAGCCCAAGCGGACTCCACTTTCAACGACTTCGTTAGCGAATTTTCGTTCCAGATCTCGCACCAGATGTTTATAAACAAGAAAGAAAGTCGGTCAAGCCCGACTATAACATACTCTGTACCTGTGAAGTGCTGCCCATCACCGTTGCGACCGGTGCTGCCCTTAACTGTTTGCTTTCATTATAACTCGACAACCGTTCATCCGATCTCTACCATTCCTTTGGCGGATCGATTATTAATCCTAATTACTAAATGTGTCCAGAAGGAACGAACCTTTTATCTATAAAACTGTGGGAGATATGAGTTTTTTTCCAATTTGCGGGGGCGGGAGGGGGCGTGGCTTAAACCATCTCTGGATCTGTTTGTTCGTACGGCAGACGACAGACGGACTGCTTTTGCACAAACTTATTATACTCTATGTACCTTTGGTACAGAGTATAAAAATAGCCTTTGTTACTTATAAATACTAGCACATCCGCTTATAAATCAAAAACATGGTAAAATTTTATCTCACTTTTTGGCCATACTATTATGTCTAACGAGTCCGTTCTAAAGGCTCACAAAAAAGAAACAGTTGTTTGAAAACAAACAATTTGTCATGAAAAACGGACAAGGCGTTTGCTTCTGGAGTTGGTTTTTGTACTTATGTTGCATTGAAATTCTTGAGCTGGTACAGAAATGCTGGCAAGAGGAAGCCCCTGCCGACTTGGAATCGATAGGCAAAGAACTGTACTGTCGACCAGCCTCCTTTGTGGTGTTATATATGCCTTTTTAAAGCTATGTAAAAATATAACGTAGCTCAAGCCAGCACATATTTCCAAAAAGGTTGCCAAAACAAGCATAAAGTGGTCTTAAATTGTAGCCGGAATGTTTCTAAAAGAAGCCCGGAAGTTGTAAAAATTAAACCAAAATCTTTTCAAGTTGTGTATAAAATGTTATGAGTTGTGGTACACCGAAAAGTTGATATTGATACAACGAAGGGGTTAAAAATTGCGTTCATGAGGATTGCACTACTTTTGTCAACGAATGGGTTTGATTTCGATATATTTTGAATGCATTTTTTCTGATTGTACTGCTTAAAAGCAAAGGATCCGGCCTAAGGTGCAGCTCCAAGCAATGCATATCCTAGAAAATATCAATTATCGAAAAACCTCGAAATATCAATTGGATTGGCTCTTTTACATGTGTCTACACTGGAAGCAATCCCAGCAAGCAATATGTGCGTTGTCTGACACAAAAAAAAGAGTCCGGAATGCCCGATTTTTTCTTTGAAAACGGTCTCACTTAATGTGGAAGATTTTTAAGCCTAATCTGACTCTTTCTGACACAGATATAAGTGCTTTCACCCTCCATATATAGCATATATATACTTTTTTAGGAACTTGAAGGGCTACTGAATCGCCTCCTAAAAGGCTTTTTCAGACGCTTATTGGAGTGCAGATTAAATTGCAGAAACTGTGTTTCGGGCGTCTAAAATGCGTCGAAAAATAACCTGTTCTTTAATAAGATACAAAAACGAAATTATTTCAATTTTTTTATGATACATTTATATTGGACTTATAAATTAACAAAATGGGAAAAAAGTATAAACTTAAATATAAATATCTTTATTAAAAAATTAGGCTTGATTGCATATAATATTTTCTTCAATTTCAACTTATGTATATTTTTGCGTAAATGTTTATTTTGCTTTCTTATAATACTTGGTTCTATCATTAGCAGTTTGAAACCATTTGCTGCATATTGAGACGAATGCTTTTCGTCGACCGAAAGTTTTTGATTGAAAGCGCCTAAAAGGGTGATAGAAACGTAAATTGAAAAAATTTATAAAAACTTTAAGAAATTCGCAAAATCGGTCATTAAATAAAATCGAAAATTTGTATTTTATTTTTATTTCTTCAAACGATTTCTTAAAAACCTGCAGCATAGCTTTAGAAGTAAAGCGCCTCAAGATTTTCAGAAGCTCATTTAAAGCATGAGGTCGTGGGTTCGATCCCGCCTCGGATCTTCTAATGAAAAGTTTTTTTCTTTGAATAAACTTTGCACCCGGCCTCACCTCTTTGCTGTTGGCGCCAGCATTGCAGTAATTAGCCATGAAAAGCTTCTCAATTGCCGCGTTCAGCGTTAACTGTAGGTCCCTTCTCTTGGCTAAAATTAAGCGCACAATCCAAGAGATTGAGAGAGGCTCGGCTTTGGAGCTTTGGGGCTGTGTCATCTTGACAAGCTAATTTTTTTACATTTAAAGCAGAGCTCGAAATATTCATTACTAGTGCCCAGTTAGCTTATTCCTCACGCAGTGATTTGTTATCACACTCAGAATCTTCAGAATCGTCGGTGTTGTCTGTTAAGAGTCCATCATTATCCACATAATTTCCCTCCAAATGAATCCCGGAATTTAAAGATATTGGCTCATTTCTATATTTAACTTCACTAAGTTCCGATGGCAAAGACTCACTACAGCGTCGTTTTTTGGCAATCAGCGCAATCATTATTTTTAAAGACTCATTACGGCTTGATCCTTGGACACCCATTTTGTTTTTCTTGTTTTCTTTTAAATTTATGAAATTTTACATACCACTTTTTTATTTTAAATATTATTTAGCAAACCTTTAGCCTTTCACGGTTTATTACACAACTGGAATGAATGTGTGAATTATCTGTCGTCTTGCATATCGCACGATTTCCGCATCCCGTTATTTTCAGCAAAACCATCAACCAAAACAAAGTTTTCGATTACCTGCCTACTTCACCTCCGAAAGTGCTCAGAGTTCCGTGATTTTTATAAGCCCGTGCTTAGAGAGCACTGAATGTGCACCAAAAACCCTCAAATTTATGTGTTTACTCCAAAAACGCTCTTTAGCTCGCCTCTTTTCAGACACCTTATTTGGACCGATTCAAGCTTTGCTTGCTGGATACAACCCAGCAAGCAATATGTGCATGATCTGACACTTTTTTAAAGCTTTTTTATGAGCATTCACCGTCATAATGTGCTCAAAAATGAGCCCGGAATGACCTATATTTTCTATGAAAACGGTCGCACTTTATGTGGAAGATTTCTGAGTCCAATCTGACTCTTTTTTGGCACAGATAAAACCCGTTGGTTTGGTAACCTGCAAAGGGGGTGATTTCCAGGTTACCAAATCAACGCTCCGAAGTCGGAGACTCCCCGATTTTTTGGAAGTCTGAACCAAACATGAACCGGAGGAGAAAAAAATTGTTTGGCCCGATCCTTAACCTGAACTGAAATCAAAAATTGTCGAAAATGAAAGGAATGCTATATTGATAACTTTGATATTTTCGATATTCGTAAATACGTGCATGTTCGTAGATATTTAGAATGTGTTTAGAAATACGTTTTCTCAATTAAAATTTTTGACCTAACAATACAGGTTGCAAAGAAACATTTTGCTGTATAATCGTCAGAAGAACCTAAAGAATTAAAGCCTGGATAATTCGTTACCCTGTCCATCTTCTGATGAAGATGGATTTAGAAAATAGTGAAAAAGTGAACCACATATCAGTGAACAACTTCATCGCTTCTTTTGACTAAATTCAAAGCTTTTCTCATTAAAATATTTGGGGAAACTATTATCATTAAGATCTTAAGATTGTCTTAATTGTTGTGTTATTGTATAAATGATTTATCCAGGCAAATAGACAGTATTAGTGAAGCTTAAATATTATATTGAAAATATTTAGACTCTTTACTCCATATATGAATCAAATGTTTAAGTTTGTTCCAACTTTCATGCTTTCTGAATTAGCGAGAAACAAACTTATTCCTGAACCACGGTTTAAACTAGAACCTTGGTTCAGGGACTTTCTGAACCTGCTCCTTGAACACGAACCCAAAAAGCTTCGCGGTTTCGAACACCGGAGCGAACCCCCTCTAATTTGTAGGTTTGCAGGCCTTATTTTTTTTATTGATGTCTCATTTTTATACCCTCTATCCATTTAAAGGACTAGCAAAATCATTTTTCTACCTTAGCGAGAATCGTAACCTTATAAATGGGTCAGATTATTAAATCAAATTTAATCAGATATCTTTATTGATTCAATATACTTAGACGTCATAGCCGGACTTCAAAATTATCGCCTCTTTCACTTTATATAACAATCTAAATACGTAAACAAGTGCTTAGTGACATAGGCACTTGTACAAACCACTTTAGTTTGTTATCAAAACCTAAAAGAAAGTTATCAACCATTCAAATAAGAATTTTGAGAGATTTGAGCTTTGGCGCCGTCAATTAATACAGTAAGTGACCCTGACAGGAATGATTATGCACTTTTCATAGCGATAAACATTTGTAAAAAAATCATTGAAAGACGTAAGTCTTTTTCTATTTCAAATCCAGAAGGTTTGGCTCGCGAATCGTATTTTAAAAGCACTGAACTGGAGATGGATTTTCGAACTCAATTTCAACTCGCGGACACAACTCTGGTGTTGTGGAGTTTTTCAACTAACAACGAGAGTTCACTGTGCCTGTCTGTTCCATTGTGATAAGAATTTTGAAAAGTGAACGTCATAGAGAGTCGCAAACGTTGATAAGCGACAACTGGCTTTCGCTTAAAACGTGTTTTTTTTTATTTTACTTTGTTTATTTATTATTTGTGGCATTTTCTTGCGCCCTCCGGTTAACTTAATTAAACACTTAATCAACTTATCAGCTGGGGGGCTTATCAGACAACCAGAAAAAAAACAACAAATACAAAAATGCAGAAAAACTCACCACGGGACTATCTTGTGTGTTGAGTATTGTGTCGGTGTTCCCATCTTGTGCGGGCGTGAATTTGTTTTTACTCCGATGATGGAAGAGGCGTGGAAAGCAGGCCATGATGTTTGCACTACGTGAATTGTTTGCTATTTTGTGTACACTCCAAGTACGTGGTTAGAGTTGGCCTTTGTTAGTGCTGATTTTGCTGTTGTTGGTTGGTTGGTTGGTTAGTTGTCAACAGTTTTAGCAGTTTTATGGCACATCTTTTGTGTGCCGCTGGGGGTTAAACATTTTGATTATAGCAACAAAACCATATTTATGTGATTTATGATCTGAGATTTAATTGGTGTTGTAAATTTGTTGCATACGGTTGCAATGACTGTGCGGGGTTCCGATTATTTGCTCAATGTACATACATACATAGGAAATGGGCATAATTCAATTTGTCGCTTTATTTGGTTTTTGTATGTCGAATGTGTTATCAATAGCTACAGTTGCCTTGGCCACTTATCGATTAGTATTGGATCGTATTTCTTTTTAAATTGATTAGATTTATGGCAATTTATTTGGGTTTGTTGTGCGATGTTATTGTGTGCCATTGGCGGGGGGAATTGGGATTATATTTGACTATTGAATGGGTTGGTTTTTTGGGTTTTCCAACTCTCAGTGTGAACGGCAGATCAGAAAACGGTTTCGTTTTGACTATAGAGGATTAGGTGAGAAAAGCCAAGAATAGTATTTTATTGCTCAGTGCTTTTAAGGCAGAATATCGAGCCGTGCGTTGAGGCCAAGGCCAGATATGTAGTCTCGGGTACAAAAAGACCTGCCAATATCGGTACTGAACTCATAATGGAAGAATGTTTGCAATATAAATTCCTTGGTAGTAATTTTGAGTCCTGCAGCCTTAAAGAAGTTTTTTAAATTGGGTGCCAAAGGGCCAAAGCCGAGCTACTCTCAATCTCATGGCTTGTGCCCTTCTAATTTACAGCTTAACGCCGAATCCGAACGGCAGTTTGAGAAAATTTTGCATGGCTAATTGCGAAAACTAGCCGCTGAGCCACCCGGCCACTCGATTAACAAAATTAAGTTCCGTTTATACTGAATATTTGGTTATTAAAACTCTCAAATTATTAAAGAATATACAAATTATGAAAATTGTGTAAGATCGGCCTACTTGGTAGATGTCTAACATACACCAGTGTACCCCCAAAAATACTAAAAATAGGCTACTTCTGAAACAAAAATTTACGTTAAATATGCCAAACAATCGGCCACAACGGACTGTGAAACACTTTTACAGTAGTAACTTATGTGCTTGTACATTGAACTTGGTTTTCTGAGGGCACCACGTAAAAATACGAACAAAGCTGTCCCAAAGTATAATAGTTTATCGCTAATTCAACACATTTTAACATGAAAAATCAAAAATTTAAAATAAAATGTTAAGATCTATGAACGACCGGCATAAAATACTTTTGCATAATTTCCATCAAGGCAAAATATTTTCCGGGTTTTTGGGGTATCGTGATAACCAGTTTTAATGGAAATCCAACTAATTTTTCATAAATATGGGCGTATTCAGCAGATAAATCCGATAAACGATTTATGAATTCCAATTTTACCTGCTGAATACAGTGATTGACGATTACGACTGATAAATTTGACAATAAAGATTGGTGAGACCGTCTATCGATTGAGCGGCCAACTGTTAACTCTAAAATATAGCGTTAAAAGCCCTCAAAAGTTGTGACAATGTTTTTTTGACCAAATGTAATAAGCCAGAGAATAACCTTTACTAAGCTTTCAGTGTCATTCATCAGAGAATCATCAGCAATTTCAAGTCGTAAATCAGTAATCGTAAATTGGATTTATCTGCTGAATGCGCCCAATGCTATTAGTTAAATTGGGTTTTAATTTTTTTTTTTTTTTTTTTTTTTTTTTTTTGTGTGTATAGGTGTGTAGCCTAAACATTCTTTGCCACGGAGACTAACTCTGTACAACGTCTCAGAAGTGAATTTTTGAGTCTATAGGGATAATTTTTAGAAATATCAGTTCATAAGTGATTTCAATAGAGCTTCACTACCTAAGAAATTATGTGCTCATATTCATGCCTCAAAAGCAAATGTCTTGAAAGAACGCCCTGCCTTTGTTCATGACCAAATAGCATGTAAGGGCTGTCATGACTTTAGTTCCAATTCAGAGCTGATTTCAATACTGATTCGCTAATAAGCTCACCTGGCGTGTTCTGCCACAACCAGGCAGCAAAATACTAGGTTGCTCAACGGAATGCAGTTTAAGTCGTTCAATGCTTTTTTAAGCCCAAGTATGGATTTTTATTGATTTTGCTTTTGCCGATTTGGTCAAAATCACGAGTTATGGTGCTAAATCTTCCGAACTGAGATCGGAAAATTCTTGGTTAGAACCCCTATTTTTACAGCTATATATGTGCATCGATTCATGTTTAACTCTGACACGAAAAAAGAACAAAAAATCCGGGGACTCTGACTCCAATACGGTGTCCTTTGTATACACTTAAAAAGTGTAATATAATTTTACCCAGAAGTTTGGCACGCTTAAAAGGAATCATCTCCGACCACATAAAGTATATATATTCTTGATCAACATGACAAGCTCAGTCGATTGGGCTTTGTCCGTCCATCTGTCTGTTTCTTCGCAAACAAGTCCCTCAGTTTTGAAGCCATCAAGCTAAAATTTTGCACAGAGTCATCTTTTAGCTGCACACTGCACATCTCAATTTTTTCTACTTATGTATTTATGTTTTGAGGTGATGATGAACTCTACTGGTGGTATGAATACTTGATTTAATAGAAGATATTATTAACAAGTTCATGCCGCTTTCTAGCCGCGTGACCCACGAGGGAGTTCACTCGGGAGTAAAAAACACGCGTTTATACATGTTTAAGTGCTAAATATTTTGGCACCCGAGTGAGCTACCCGCTCAATACCGGGCTCTGATCGGTATATCGACTGGGCTATAGAATATATACACTTTATAGTCACAGAAATATTTCCAAAAAGCATTAAAAGTGGATAAAAACAGGTCTCTGATAACTGCAATGAAATGCCAATAAATTAATATAATTGAGTTTTTGCACTTCTTCAAAGGCAAATTAAATGGAAAACAAAAGTTCTGATTGTGTTTGCTCTTATCAAGACTTGGAGCAAAAACAATAAGACTTCTTCTTCAACCAAAGTGTATAAATAAATTCAGTAACTTTTCGTAATAGATTCACAAAAATTAATAGATTTCACAAATGTGGGCAATTAAGTAATATCTTTTTCGGCATTTGTTCTAAAGCTTTTAACCAAACAAATGAAAGCCCCCCGCATAAATAGCAAAACAATTAAGAGATAAACGATAAAAAGCAGCAGCAACTCCAGAGGCCCAGCTGAGTTTGCGGTAGCATTTTGTACTCTATGTGATTAACAAAGCGCATAATTTTTAAGACATTGAACGAAGTCATATCAGATGCAAAGTTAAATTTGGCTTTCAGTTTGATTCGCCATCCTTTGAAGTTTAATTAAAGTTTGGTAAACCAAAATGTTAAATTTTGTGACAAAAGATATATTTATTAACTATTTTTTGGATTCTTGCACGGTTTTTAAGTTTAACAGAACCATAGGATTTTGCGCTTCGACTATGAACGGGCTATTTATAAAGTTTCTAGGTTAACGGAACGAGCGATGCCGAGTACTTTAACAAATTTCGAAGACCTGACGTTGTTTTTATACTCTATACCAGAGGTACACAGAGTATATTAAGTTTTGGGCAAAAGTATGTAACATCCAGAAGGAAGCATCTCCGACCCTATATAAAAGTAAAATTTGCTTGTCAAGATGACAAAGCCTCAACATTCAAAGAAAAAAACTTTTCATTAGATGTTCCGAGGCGGGATCGAACCCACGACCTCATGCTCAGCGGTCGCGCACACTAACCGCTGATTCACCCAGCCACTATCAAATCAACATAAGTTTTGAAAAGAATAAATATAATATATTATATAATAAATGTCTGGGATTGAGGATTATTCAATTATAATCACTTCCCGACCTTGAGATGGTTAAACAAGCGCTCTGACTAAAATCAAATCAGGTCGTTAAGCCCCATATATCATAAGTATATAAAATCTATGAATGATGTAATAGATTCCTTTGAAAATTGTCCGAGAGTACTTACATTACTTACATCGACAAACATGTGACAATTTTAAAAAGGTGCTAAGAACGAAGTCTTAAAAAACTTTGCAACACTTAAGTTTCTTTTTTCTGATTTAAGAGCTAATATGGATAAACAGGTCCTGGAAGATAAAATGCTAATTAACCTAAGCAGTACCTAAAAATTGTTAATTGTTGATAACTACAATTACCCCAGTTGAGCTGTGAAGTTGTTGAATTCATGAATTTTTAAATTTTTTTCAAGTCGAAAACAAGAGGAATAAGACATAACAATTCTACTTCAAAAAAAAAACCAAAATTCCTTGTTTATAATAAAGCGTACATGATTTCTTATGTTATGTGTCAAGATAAAGTATGATTACTAGATTATACGAAAAGAAACCATTTGGAGGGAATGTATACATAGAAGACGAGATCTGATCTGACGAAGTCTGACTGCTATCATTTAAGAAGATCCCCAGTCCTTCGACAATTCTCTTACTATTCTATTGCACTTATAAAGAAATTTCGATAAAGCCAGTGCAGTGTGTGAGGCGTTTGAACTCAACTAACAACTAACTAACTAAGGAAAGTGCGAGCCGTAGTCGAAATTTTTTAGGTAAAACCCATCAATAAAGCATAATTAGCTGCTTGGACTAGAAAATATTAATCAAATTGTCCAAAATTGATAAACTGGTTCGAGCACGAGTTTGCTGTTCGATCCGGTTTGGTATGAATTGGTTCGGTTCAGAACCGCCGGAAAGCAACGTTAAAAGCCAACAATAACCTTAAAAACTTTAAACCTTTCAAGTTGCTACAAATTACTTTCAACGAGAATGCAAAACTAGCTCCGTCTGTGCCGAAGTACATATGTATAAACTTGAAACTTTTGAGACCAACAACTTAATTGATAAGCTTTATGTGTTGTGTCATTGGGATATTATTTAAAAAACTAAAAAAAATAAAATTGTATGGCAGCTACAAGAAGTGACCTACATATGTGCAGTGTGCAGCTAAAATATATCTCTGTGCAAAATTTCAGCTCGATAGCTTCAAAACTGAGGGACTAGTTTGCGTAGAAACAGACAGACGGACGGACAAAGCCCAATCGACTCAGCTGGTCATGTTGATTAAGAATATATATACTTATTGTGGTCGGAGATGATTCCTTCTATGCGTTCCAAACTTCTGGGCAATATTATAATACACTTAAATAATTGACTTTACAGTTCCAAACGGCCCGAGACGAGATTCTCTCAATCTTTTGGATGGCGTGCTTTAAATTTTTGCACACGAGAAAGGCACCTACAGTTTATCGCCGAATCCGAAGAGCAAAGTTTGAGAAGCTTTTTCATGGCAAGTTACTTCATATCTGAGTTATTTAAAGAAAACATTTTCTCATTAGATGTCACAAGGCGGTATCGAACCCACGACCTCTTGCGCAGCAGGCTCACACACTACCCGCTGTACCACACCCGGCCATAATCTTAATTAGATCGCACGAGACCCGCGAAAGTTATGCACGAAAATTTTTTGTAGAGGGTTAGCAGCGACAGCTACGATACACTTGTTCGGGTACCCTGGTACAGGGTATTCTGTAGTCGGCCCTTTCGAATGCAGCACTCTTACTTGTTTTCGCTGTTTATCATCAATCGATTAATATTGTAGAATCAGTTGATTAGTTTTGATTTGGCTTTACAGCCACAGTAACCCAATTGAACTTTGTGCCAGCTGCAGTTACTGGTACCTTTTGTTGTTTTCTTTACTATTTTATTCCCTATATTTATGAGCCTTGTCAAGGGAAACGTTTAGTGCTTTGATAAGATTTATAAGTTAAGCAACAATATGAAAATGTAAACTGAGCGTGAGTTGTTTTGAAGCAATGGAATTTGGAAACTACTTGACTCATAAGCTTATTCTGATTACAGCAAATTAGTCATAGATCGTGACAATTGTAATGTAACAAGCTTTATAAAAATATACACTTGAAGAAATTGAATAGTTTCGAAACTAGTTTCGTAGCTTAAAAATGACAAAATATATTTAAAATGTGGCGTGTTTCCGTTTTTCATTTCGCTCAAATCAAGCGAAATCGGAACGTTAGTTGTATTTTTTGGGCTTTAACTTCAAATTCCCAACTATTTTCATTCAATACCGAATTCTTTAATCGTTTCTTGAACATCACATTCTCAATCCCGAAACTGGAATAGACTTGTATATATTTAAATAGTAAGCAACGTTGTGTCTTATGAGTATTATTTTTCTATTCGAAGTCTATGCCCCCTGGGTTCTGTCTTTCTTGCAATTATCGGCCGAGCCAAATAAAAAGTGTCATTACTTTTCTCTAATCAATTTGATGACAGAATGTAAGGCAAACGATACACATTCATAAATACATACGTACATATTTATGTGCATAACAAACACTCTAGTTTTTCTAGGAAATTTTTAACAATATTCTGATTAGATATCGCAATATCAAGAATACAAAGATGATTGATTTCCTTACACTTTTCAATTTAGTTTGACCACATTTCAGCTTTTAATTCCCCCTTAAACTATACACATTCATTAGGTGATTCTATTTAGTAATTTAATGCATTCTATCGGAAATCGATTCGACTGATAAAGTTTTTTAAGTTTTTAGCGCACACGCGTACCGGGCATGGACGTACTTAGCCATCAAACCGAACACAAATCACTGAACCGACGACTCAGAATCATACAATTATGCAAACAAATTGTCGTGCCATTTCCGTTCACCAAATCACTTTGTGGGCACTTGGGCACATTACTATTTCCGCCCCATTTGGAGGGCCCGAAGGAAATTCTGAATCACAGCTATCTCTGAATCACAGAAGCACATAAAGATGCACAAGCGCCAAGCGTAAGCTGCTACGTGTATTGCTATGACCCGATCCGTAGCGCGCCTCCCGTACACCTGCCGCCGTGGAAGCTGATAACTCGACTAATTTAACGCGGCCAATTTAAATTGGCAATTTGCTCGAAGCGACAACGCGTCGTCGCTGGCTGAGCAGTTAACTGACTGGGCCTAGGCCTGGGCTTTGACTGTGTTTATCGGTATCAGTTGAAGTGCCCGCCCAGCGCTGTTATCTATGGCCAAGTGTTGGGCATGCGAAGTGTCATTGTTTGAAGCAAAGGCGGGAATTTTTCCTTTCATTTTATGAGGGCATTTCTTGCCGGCAATCAACAAGGTGCTAAGAACACAAATATTGTCATTTGGCTTTTAATCAATGCATACAGTGTGCTTTAAGTAAAATCTTCCAAAATTTAATGCTTCAGCTAATCTGTAGTTAGAAGCGAAGACTGATGATAGATAGAACCGAAAGGTTTGTGTAATTACTACTTATAGTTAGTGCCATCATGGCTGACGGCTATAGCCATTGCCTCACACACTAATAATTGAAATACTATATGTCTTAAAATTCATCATTGTAAGCTTCACTTTGTAATAAAACATACCTTTTTGTAACCTAGTTAGTGCCATCAGTACAAGTTGGTTATAACAAACACCGAAATTTGAAGAGAACATATATTAGCATACTGCTAATCATGGTAGTAACAGAGAATCCACGAAAATCCTGACATTCCTACAAGATACAGGGCTGCTCGGAAAGTTGTAATCTCAATTAACACAATGGTCATAGAATTGACCAAAATTGGTTGCGGTGCGGTATTTCCCCTTTAATAAAGAATAAGATGAACCATCAGGCTTTTTGTTTTGAAACTTAAGGCTACTGGATTGTCTTATGCTAGGCATAACTTTCAAAAAATATCAGATAAAATTAAGAACTTTTTACTTTACGACAAGTACAAAAATACTTTATTCAAGTACTAAATTCTAGTTTCAAGTACAATTTTTCAGTCCTGTATAACTTAATATAAGACTGTTTCAGGACATTTTGAGTGAATTTCGAAATATTTTAAAATCCATCCCGAAAATATTTGCCTAGGTCATTTGCACAATTTCTAAAAACTCGAGCACTAATGACTCCTTCCAATCTAGGCCGCTGGTCGACTTATACAATGGGCTAGTATGCACTCTAAAATGCAAACAATAAATACATAATTCATTTAATTAATCAAATTTTAAATACGACAAAACTTACAACTTAAACAACCGCCAAGGGCGGGGTGCAAGAAAATGGTCACACTAAAATGAAATCAAATCCAAATCAGCCGCGAAGCTGATTTTATGAAATCAACCTCTTTCCTAACTTTTTCTGGGCACACTGCACATTTTGTATGGAGCAGTCGTCGTGATCAAATCAAATCAAAATCGAAAGCAAATCACTTTCAGGAATTCCACTAATGTTTTGCGGAAGAGCTATTGCAATCATGGCAGAAGAACAAGCATAAATCACTGGTCAGCAAAACAAAACCCCTCCACCAGTTAATTTAAGAATGGCATGAACCTGAACAACGCGATGCAGTGGCGTAATTTTTTTGTTAGTTCTGGTCGCACTAGGCATACGTTCCACGTTGACGCAATATATGGTGGCGCAGTTTCTCGGGAAGGCTCGACCAAAGTTGGTCATTGCAGCACCGGTCGAGTGAGTTGCTTCACGCCTGATTTTTTTCAAGGCACGTGTCACTTCCGCCATCTTAGTTTAAGGAAATTGATCCCTGGTCATAGACCAACAAACAAAGACATTGTCACTGGTAAAATGCACTAATAAAGTTGCGACCAACCAATTTAGTCAACCCTGTGTTGATATGAAGTTAAAAAAAATATCAAAAATATATGTGGTGGCGTAAGCTGAATTACTTACGTCGTCAGTCCGTCGGGGACTTAAGATACTACTTATATTGAATTAAATCTTATATCCACCAAAAAGTATTCAACAATATATTTCTTGCTTATTGCATAGATAAGACCACTTTTAATTTTAAAGCTTGAGTTCCGTGCACTCTCATTATAAAAAGGGAAAGTGATGTATCGCCAATCCAAGGATTGGATGATGAAAAATCTTGTTTGACAAAAATGCGATACCTAATGTAGTTTGTTTGTCCAAACTATCGCCAAACTCTCTCTTTGACGAGAGAGAAAACACGATATATAAATAAGATATAAATATAGAAAAAAAAGTCCATAGATGCAATTGTAAATTTAAGTGTTGTTTAGTTTTTGAGATTTTAAAGCTGTGCCTAAAAGTAAGCAGCTTACTGAAAAAACGAAAACTTCATAATCGGCCCTGTTTCAAATTCCGTTGCGGTTTTCGTGTAAATGTTAGCTTTTCCAATAGTAGTAGTAGCAGTATCTTTATTTTCAGTTTTGATTGCCCTGTATAACATATTTAATATTATAAAACTAAAAATAAAGTGAACAGATTTTCCAATATAAAATTTACAAATTTAAATGGAGGTTGACAAGCATATCAACGGTTACCAGATTAGGTTTGAGAAATGTCTGAATTGTTCAAGGAACTGAAACGGATTTCTCAATGCCAAGTGCATTCAATTCTTCAAACAGAGAGGACCCGATCTAATAACCACAGAACTTTTAAGACGGAAAACTAAAGTTTACTAAGCGGAATTCCGAACAGGGCCGAATGCCAAAATTACCAAAGGTAAATTCAATTTTTTTTTTTTGCTGTAAACATTTTGTTCCACTTTTTAATATTGTTGTAAAACCAGGTAACAGAATTAGTGCTGCAATTGAGTAAAATTTACCAAGAAAACGGAAATCATATTTTCTTAAACAACATTTAATTATGATTTGTATAAAATTCCCTTTAAACAAGCAAGTTTTAGCCGGGTCGTGATCATTGCCAATGAGGGAAGGCTAGTAGCTGCTTACTCATGTCAAGATGGCTATGATACTTATGATAATTTAGACTTAATCAAAATTTATAAAAGAAAACTTGCACTCTCTTTACGGTATGTAGGTGCAATGCTTAGGCTAGCTCACATTTTTGTTAAATATTGTAGTATATTATTTAATTTATTTCTGATCTTCTTCAATCCAAATTGTTTTGGCTCTGCCGGGTCGAGTTCAACAACGTTCAACGTGTGATAACTTTTATTTCAGTGTATGGAATTCATTTTTCTTTTATTCATGTTAAAGCACATTACATTTTATTAAACATAGTTTAATTAGTTTTAAAAATAAAAGAATTTAAATGCCCCTGCTCGTCGATGCATGTGCGGCATCTTATCAAGAAGTTGTTCATTACTGCTTGGAGAGTTGAGACAGGAATAGCCGCAATTGTTGCTCGAATGGATTTTGTTTTGTTGACTTCCTGTTTGCAATAACCCCACAAGAAAAAGTCAGGTTCAGTAAGATCAGGCGATCTGGGGGGCCAACGGAATGTGGAGTTTCTGGATACCAGCTTATTGGGAAATTTTCGTCGGAAATCTGTCATAACAGGCTGGGCTATTCGAGTAGTTGCACCATCTTGCTGAAACCACACAGTGTTGAAAGGAATACTCTTTCAGCATAATTTTGGATAGAAAAACTCTCTCATCATGCTCAAGTAACGGTCTTCAGTAGAAGTGTGACCGTTTTCTTCAAAGAAGTAGGGCCCGACAATGTAGCGTAATGAAACTGCACACCACACTGTGACACGAAGAGGATGCAATTCAGTCTCGTGGAGTATCTGTGGGCTGGAAGCACTCCATTTTCGACAATTTTGTTCGATGATGTAGCCGTTGAAGTCGAAAATCCCTCGTCAGACAGAAAAAGGCAGTTCCACAGCTTTTCGTGCTGTTCCACCATTTGAAGCATCTTCTGTCAAAATTCCAAGCGAATCGGCAAGTCTGCTGCGCTCAGATTTTTTGCCATTTTATTTTTATATGGGAATAAGTTGAAATCATTGTGCATAATTGACTGCAATGACTGTCTGCAAATACACATTTGAGCAGATAAGTTCCTGGTCGAAACTCTTGGATTGTTTTGTTTGGCAGCAGCTACAGCAGCGATTGTTTCCTCAGTCCGAACAGTATGGTTTCGATGGGAAGGTCTTCTTTCGACTGTCCCACGCTCACCAAAATTGTTACAGTCTCATTATGGTCCATCTGACTCTAGGATCGCCGCCAAATGTGCGCCTATACTCTCTTTGAACAAAAACTACGGACTCCAGGGCGTGATAGCGGAGGACAAACCAAATTCTTGTTTCAGTGTTCCAGCTATCCATTTCCTTAAAATTAAAGATCAATCCAAAAAATTAAAAAAAAAATTAAGCGGATTCATCAAATAAACAAAAAGTAATTCAATTTTTTTTTGGTAGCGGCTTTCATCAGCCACCCTATATTACCAAGAATCAGCCACTTTATAAGCCGCCAATCACATGCATTCAAGTATCTTCACCTTTAATTTAAAGCCTCTGCATATGCATCATTATCTTTGTTTCTTTCTGGCAAATGAGCATGGCAGTAACTTTGAAAAACTCTCAAGAGATTTACACTGAGGCTGAGCGACTAAATTAACTTTTGGCAGGCATGACAGCCACATGCCAAGACAAAAAAAAAAGCAAACAAGAAAAATTATTCATTATGCTTAAAATGCGTAACTAAAGTAATTTTCAAAGTAAAAATCGTATGCTCTCTCTTACACACACACACGTGATTGGGTGGTACGTGTTCTCGCTTCTATGGATTGCACAGTGGGGTGGCAACCAAGAACGTGATGCAAAATTAAATTGGTAAAATATTAATATGTTGTTTAACTCTAATTGGTCTGATAAGCCAAGTATTTACAGTGCCTTCCTTACTAAAATAGTCTTGAAAACTTAGCGATAAGCGTCTTAGTTCAATTAGGTTATCGCCTGAAGGGACAACGGATTGTGATAAAGCTTTCCTGTATCACTTTGTATTTTAAAATGTCCTAACGTGAAGACGCCATTTAATTTTCAATCAAAATTCTTCTCAAACTTTTCAAATCATTTTTGTTCCAAAAATTCTCGAAAAGCTCACACTGTGCCACATTTACGTGGCGGACTTGTCTTAGCTGCTGGTTACGCCCAAAAGTATGCACGTGTTACGACATTGTCGTTTGATTAAACTTGTTAACAGAGGCATCAACAAACTTTTGCCACCTTTCAGCGAAAAGTTTGCGCACATCACTTTAAAGCCAACGCCGCGGCGTATGCGAAATGTAAATTTATTTCGCTTCGAAAGGGATTTTATCCCCACATAAATTTTCGAAATTGTATGCCTAGTAATTTCCTGGCCCGACAGGAATCCCTGACACTGCAACTGATCTTATTAACCACCCAACTCTTGGAAATCCCACAGGCTGTCAATAATTTATGCATCGGCATTTTGAGACTCAAAGGTATTTGGCAAATTTATATTTTGATTTAGCTTTAGCTTAATGTGTGTTGCCTGCCGTAATTATTGACATTTGTGTTTGCTGTTGCTGCACAATTTGCTTACTGCTGGCATTTTGGCAACATTTGAATTGGATTGGATTTGCTTGCTATTCGGTTTGGTTTTTGGCTTCATATTTAGGTGTTAATTACCATCAACGCCTTTTGCTGCGAAAATTGTTGTGGTAATTGATGGTAGCAATGCTTGAAAATTGACATGTTTCTGAATTCATTAGAGCAACATATGCATTTTGGGTAAGTGCAATGTGTTTGATATGAAATACCATAATTTTGAAATGAAATACTTTGAAAGCAAATAATTTGCATAACGGGATTGAAGCTAAGCACGACCAAAAAGGCACATAGAATAGAAAATGTTGATTAATGTTTACCCAAGTGCGATGTGATAGAACTAGGAAAGTCCACACTAAGCACACAAAGCAATAACAGAATGAATGTACTCAGTCGGCAACCATTAGGAAATTAATAAATTCTTGGCTTTTCAATAATAAATTCAAGAATACTCGAAAAAAAATATTTGCTGTTCACTTTATCGACAATTTCATTCAAATACATTAATCAGGTGCCTTTTTTTTTAGACTAGAGGGTGATTTTTATGCTATTTGGTGTTTCGGTGTAAGCTTTTCGCCACCGCAGAAATGCTCAGTAAGGTTTGCTATTTAATCATGAATAGACAACCAAACCGAGCTTGCAAATCATTAAATTTTATTATCAAAATTTGTGCAATGGGCTTGTCAACAAACAGTTCAAGAGCTTGTTTGTACTTCTCTGCACTTTTTCAAAAATAATGAAAAGTTACATTTAATGGAGCCAAGTAGCTTGAGCTAATTACCGATATATGGTTTCAACAAAGGGCGGTACCACACGGTGCGCGAAACCATGGACTAATTGAGAGACGAGTTTGGTAAGAAATTAATCTCACGTTTTGGACCAGTCTATTGGACGCCAAGATCAAATTCAAGGAAAATTGAAGCTTTAGGATGCAATTAGTTTAGGATGCAATGACTGAGAGCGACAAGTCGCTCTCCCACTAACGCCACTTGGGCCCGTTACGATGCCATATACTATGCCTCGTATACCCTGTTAAGTCCGATTAAAGTTTGGGGTGGTCTTCCATACTGAACTATAGTGTGGACAGAATATAATTTAACAGATGTGGAATCTCTATGTCGGAGGAGGACCGATTGAGTAGGAAGGGTTGACCAAGAAACCAAAGTCTCCTCCTACTTAAACCGGGGCAATGACACAGAAGGTGCCGTACCGATTCCTCCTTTTCCTCAAAACTGCGACTTCTAAATATAGAAATCAAAGTGTTATACGCCTACACCCAAAAAAAAAAATGGTATCAATATCAATTTGATACATGTTAGCATCGTTTTTTGGTAGCAATATAATCCTAACGAGTATCGAATTGATCTTATGGTTATTAATTTGATACTAAAAATATTCATTTGATACGGAGTAGTATTAATTTGAAACAGACAAATTTTTATGATAGTTCAAAAATTTGAAGTCATGATCGTATGTGAAACAAAGACTGCCGAGCTGGCAGCTCAGTAGGCGTTTGATGATTGACAATTAGTGTTTTAATTTTAGTGCAAGCACATCGCTTATTCGCTTAAAGTATGTGAAACAGTCCCCTAGACGACGTGTTGTAGACTAAATTAATGGGTTTCCATATAGACTACAAGCTCAGAATTTACAAGGTGAGCAGCTAAATATACACTAGTCGGCATAATTATTTTGACAACAAATTTATCATAAACCATTATATTTTTGAAACAAAAAATTCTATAATTTTAAAATTTTTATAGAATACTGGTATGAAAGTAAGCTTTAAAAAAATCATGAGAAGTTCACAATCAGCTGCTTGGGTTAGAAAATATTAATCGAATTACCCAAACGGAGGTTGGCATAAGTACTTTAACAAGATTTCAAAATTGATATATTCTCTGCACAGGATCTTAAAAGCTTAAATAACGATGGGTTCTAGACAAGTGTTACATGCTGAATCCGAATCTGAGGTTAGAAACTCCATATCTCTAATGGATTAACTGTAAATTAGGCATTAAAATCCAGAAAATGTTTAATTTGGCCGTTTTGATTGGACCCAATGTGCTAGAAAAAATGTTGTTTTTTTAAATTTTATTTGCTCATTGTATAATTCTTCCTTTTATCTCATAAATGTGATTTAAGCCTACTTTATTTTATAAGGTATAAGTTCGTGATCGATCTGCCACGTTTGACCGATTTGTATTAGAATTCAAGTTTCAATTAATTTTATATTGAGATTTGTATTTTAGTTGAGCGCCAGTGTAGTTTTTAAGTATACGGTGCATTTTGATTTAAAAACTACACTGTAAAAAACGATAAATATAAATTTGCATGCAAATTGGCCATACTTTGCTGAGCGTTCACAAACTTATATCTTATGAAATGATTAAGGTTTTAATCACACTTAACAGATAGGAATAAGTTCTATACCATCAACAAATCAAACTTTTAGAAACCAAATTTTTTTCTAGCACATTGGATCCAAGCAAAACAGCCAAATTAGCCATTTTCTGCATTTTCATGCCTAATTTACAGTTAATCTATTAGAGATATGGAGTTTTTAACGCTTGATTCGGACTCTGAGTGAAAAACTTGTCTAGAGTCCATCATTCTTTTGGCTTTAAAGATTCTGTGCTGAGAATATATCAATTTTAAGATCTTGTCAAAATACTTATGCCCACCTCCGATTGGACAATTCGATTAATATTTAATAACCCCAGCAGCTGATTGTGGACTACTTATGAATTATTGAAAGCGGACTTTCAAACCAGTATTCGATAAAAATTTCAAAATTTTAGGATGTTTTGTTTAAAAGATAAAATGGTTTATTTATGAAAATTTTTTTGTCAAAATAATTATGCCGACTAGTGTATATAAATGGTTGCTCGCACACATTTGTAATAACAAATATACCTTTTTAGAGAGGATGTATTCCACGCTGTTTCTGCGCCATCCATGATGATTGAAGGAGCGTGGTTCGCGTACCCTGTGGTGTCAGAACCATTACTGCAGAAAGCTCTCGAGTAGGAAAAAATTACACTATCATGCCAAATCAGAACGGTGGACAGCTATCTCAATTAGCTTCAGGATGTAAGGGACATCCTTACAGTGACTTCTGTTTGAATAACATCTGAGTTGTAATGTGTGTAACATCTGAGTTCCATAGAATGTCGAACCTTGTGTCTGGCACACACCTTTTCGTTGGCAAGAAACACTCAAAAAATGTTTTCAATAAGCCGACCAAAAACACAGATGTCTTTCTGCCATGTTTCCAAAATACTCGTATGTATGTAGTTGCCTTTTTGAATCTCAGAAAATGACAACAATTGAATTGAACTAATTTTTGCGTTGTAAAGAATTGTGTTTGGTTCACGAGTCGTATGAGTAATTTTTTCCAAAACTTTAAAGCCATGGCGTGTCCATTTAAAATTAAAATCAAATTGTTTGGTTTTCGCTATTATTAATTATACAACAAATATTAGCTATGCCTTGAATGCCTTGAACTACTTGTTTCCATTTTGTCGTTTAAAGGTCCGCTCCTGTGACCACATTCCGAAGGTTAACAATTTAGAATTGTTCGATTCAGGACTGTCTTTATTTGGTAGCCTTCCTCAGATATGCATTCAGAACTGGTCAATTCGATACATTTATTAGCTTTTGCATTTCTTGTATATTCAGGGTCCATTTACCGAAGTAATATCGGACATCGCACTATAAAATGCACTAGCTTTTGTCTATTATCTATGTTGCATAGGCTGCAGCGTCTTCCCATCGTAGCGATAGTTCGTGTTAAAGATTCTGTACTCGAGGCGTTCAAACGGGCATCAAACACGTGTTGTTCTCTTTTATCCATGTTCCGTAGCAGTTGCAATTCCCATTAACTTAAAACTCTGCTGTCATTTGAGAAAAACTGAGATTGCCTGCTAAAAGTTGCCCCACTATGATTTTCGGAAGGCGTCATAACTATGTTTATGTATTGACAATGCAAATGTTGTATATTGATTGAAAGTTATATTTTCTGTATTCATTTGACTTGTTTATGTGACCGAATAGCACAATTGTTTTTGTTTCAGATTGAGAGGTTCGGGTAGGCCAAGTAGATTGTTGAGAATTAGAGTCTAATTTTCAATAATTATTGATTCCAAAAATGTTGTCCAATTTGTTTAGAGTCTCTGATCTGTTTTCATAGGCGAATAACTTCAGAGAAAATCTTTCATTCCATTCAAAGGATCAATGACACCACCGTGCATCAAAAAGTAATGCCTTCAAAAACCTTGTGGATTTTATACACTCCTGGTGCAATTAACAGCCCCTTTAGCCAAAAGTTAAGCCTTATCGCTGAACAGAATATTCCTTTAAAACGCTAGCTTCTCTTCCAGTTTACTTTCAGCCCATGGACCGAACGTACGGTGCAAAGGATAATCGATTTGCCGTCTCCAATATGATCAATGACCATTGGTCATAGATTAAGCTCTACAAGCCTAGTACTCAGATTGACAAAGAAAAAGAGAATGCAGGACCAAAATTAGTAAATTCTATTCCCATCTTAACAGAAACTGCTATTTTTTTATAACAAATTCAAAATATAATAAAAAACCACAACTTTTTCAATTTGACATCCACATCCATTCCGCTTGAAAGTTGGCAACACTTTTTGCTACGTTGCAACAACTTCTGCTTGAAATTTGGTGAAACGGTCTGCGGGGAGGAAAGAAACTACCATAAAGTCAAACGCTTGAAGAGCTTTGGCAATTTGGCGGGCGCGTAAAAAAAAAAACGAGAGCAACAAAATATGGAAAAACAATTTGAAAGTTGACAAAGAAAATGCGAGTGAGCCTGGTTGAGCAGTTTGTGCTTTTGTTTTATGAGCGCGCATGCTAGCAGTGTCCCATGATTGATGGCGCGCTCCACAAAACTACGCTGGCGTCTCGATTCCATGCCGTGTGTGTATCGCGGGCGCCTCTTTTAGTGGATTTTCAAATTGCTTTTTCACGCTGACAGTTTACGATTTTGTAGTGTGCTAGGTTGGGGCAGTGCTAGAGGCAGTTATTCAAATGCAAACGACAGCTGTCAAAATGGGTTTAGCTTAAAAAACTACACTTCATCTCTTTCAACTTTTTCTGTATATTTTGCAGATGGTCCCAAATGTCATTGAGTGACTGGAACGAAACAAACTAACGCCCATGTTCTACTCATATCGCTGGGCAAATGATAAGAAGGCCGAGCGAGGTGGCAGCAGAAGAAGCAGAAGCAGTTGAAATACTCGCACACTGAGAGAACAAGTCACGTCAATGTCGCTGCTGGCAATCGCTGTCAGGTTATCTACGATATTGCTGCTGCTCCAGCTGGCAGATGGCCAACACCAACAGCCACATCATGGGGATCAGAAGTTTTCATTACCCGCCGTACCGCTACCGCCACCACCGCCATTTTCGGCCACCAAGCACAATTTCGCCCTAAATGCCTTTGCCGGTGAGCAGGCGGCAGGAAGTTCGAGCTCCCTCCTCACCGGCACCAGTTCTGGTTGCGGTGGTCTGCTCAAGACACGCTATGGCCTCATCCAGACCCCCAACTTTCCGCATCGCTTTGTTACACCCATCGAATGCGTTTGGATAATTGACGCCTCCGACTTACCAGCCACGGCTCAAGGCAATGTATCCATAGTTGTTTACCTCACACAACTTTATGTCCTGGGTGGACTTAAGTTTACGGAATACATGTACTACTCGGATGACTTCAAAGTGCCCGCGCATCGTGTGTTCACTCTAACTGAAGACGATGTGACCCAGGTTAGTTGGGTGCAATTCAACAGTCAGTATCTGGAGATACGCTTCACCATGGCCACACTGGATGGCACACATTTGCGTGCCTTGGATCGTCTGCTGGACGTATATGGTTTCAATATCACCTATGAGGTGCAGCATGAGGTGAAGACTACGCAATGCAATACGCTGCAGTGCCGATTTCTAGGCGACTGCTATGCTAATAAGGATTATAGGTGAGTGGCCATCATTTATTGATAGTGAGCGTATTGAAAGATTAAGAAGATTCGTACTTGAATTAAGATATCAGACAATAAAGAGCTACCCAAATTTTTAATTTAAGTACAGAGTTCTTGAAATTCTTCTAATAAATTCTTGATATCAAGCACAGTTCTGATATGTTTTAAGAACTGATAGATCGCAAGTTTAAAAGCCATTCTTAGAAGTTTCTTTATATAAAATATGTTTTTAGTTTACAGATCTTATGAAAATTCACTTGCTAAAGATATGAACTTGATTTTAAACAAGAATTATTAACCGCAGCGCATAAATCTTTTTCTACGCAGTCTCATACAATTGACTTCCCCAGATATCAGATCGTACCGGTGTTACCGTGTTTCAAAATCATCCCTAGATGAGCAAAAACCGGAACTTGAGAAAACGGCCTTAGTATCTCAAGACTTTTTATCTCTGTCTGGCCAAATCAAGCAAACGGTGCTCCCTCAAAACGGGGCAGATACCGAGAAAGTGTGAAATATTTTCTGTTTCTCTGAGTTTGCTTGCCATATTGGCGACAAAGTTAAGATCAAGAATCTTTCCTCTAGCCTTAATAATGGTCCGGGTTTGATCCACTGTGAAACACATTCACACTTTTGCATTGAAAAATTGTTATGAATTTCAGTAGCAACGACTACGTCGCGACGCAGCAAAACAAGAGCCGAACACACAAGGAAGTTTTTACTGTATTTGTGAGACTGCGCTGCTTGTGAGAGTTTACCCTATGCCAAGAGCATAGCGACGTGCCGGGCTCTGCTCTTAGATCAAAGTGCACGTCGGCCTGTAAGCGGCTTCCATTTTAAAGAGAACTTGCATCACCCAGGATCACCAGCTAGAATGATATTCTAAGTCAAGCTCCAATCCATGTGTGGTGATTAAGTTTTCCCATCGAAAATTTTTTCAACTTAAAAAGCATGTCTGCGGTAGTTCAATGCGGCTTAGACAACCCAGTTTCGAGGTAGAGCATCCTGATAAGTTTCTTAACAAACGAGAGCTTAAGTTAAAGCCGGTCCTGCCCGACTTCGTTATTAACGTAACCAGTGTTGGTTAGTACCTAGGTTTTTGTACCTTGATTCATCGTTTGAACTACTTACATACATAGATACAAATTTAGTTTGCCTTTTACCTTACCTCGGTATTTTCAAATTCGAATACCTTTTAACTTACCTTTTACCTTACCTCGGTATTTTCACATTCATATACCTTTTACCTTAATTCAACAACAAAAGTCACAAAAAGTAAGGTATAAGGTACTTTAGTTTTAACGAGAATTTGATTTCAAATGACTGCCTGATCATTTATCTAACAATATCTTATTATTATCTAATACAGGGTGGGGCAACATAACTCCCGTTTCTGAAATGAGCGTCATTCCGATCAACGATAACCTGGAGGGCTGGGCGTAATCTCATTCGAAAGGTGAGGTCTTAACGTTTTGTTACGTCCCAGTCATTTATCCAGCGGTCGCTCAGTGATCGCAACGCAGCGGGCCTTCCGAAATCATTTTCAATAAACAAAACATGCGATACTGGGCTGAGACAAAACCCCGACAACTCCATCAGAGGCCTTTCGTGCACGATTTTCTCAGTTGGGGTTATTGGACCTTGGTTTTTTGAAAAAGATGAGAGAACAGTTACGGTAAATTCAGACTTTTACTCAACTTGATGAAATGAACTTGAGGGACGTATGGTTTTAGCAGGACGGAACAACGGCTCACACTGCAAGGACGTCGATGGCTTTGTTGAGGGAGCACTTCCAAGGACTACTCTGATTTCTCTCAAGAGGTGATTTGGAGTGCAAGTCACGATCGCCAGATTTAACCCCTTGCGACTCCTTTATGTGGTGTTACCTGAAGTCCCGGGTCTTCAGCAACCGTCCCCGGACTCATTCGAGAGATGCGAAGCACCCGTAATCGCTTCGTTCAATGCATCGAAAATGGAGGGCGTAATTTGAATGACATAATTTTTAAAACCATGTAAAAAAAAAACTAAGGTATTTCCTTCAACTGAACAAAAAAAATCATTATCTTTAGTACTTTTTGTTTTATTGTGTTACGAAATACGGGAGCTATGTTGCCCCACCTTGTACATTTATTCTTCCCATTTGAGTTTGTCGGTGTGACTATTTAAAAACAGTACTGTTTTGATCCTTCATAAGCTTTAGGTAGAGAACGTAAGGAAAAATCGAGTGCATCCAGCATTAAAAGAAGGTATGTGAAATCTCTTGTGAATGTTATCAAAATGAAACTGCTATTTAGGGTGGATACTTTCCACAGACTAAACCAAATTATATTTAAGTGCCCCTTATCTTATTCATCAGTGGAATTTTGACTTATCGCCTTGTCTAATTTCTAATTATCTAATTTATGTTTGTAATATTTTTTAAGAATAATTTTCCCACTGATTAAATATGAAGAAGGTTCTGACTATACCTAGATAAAGACGTTTAAAACTCAGTACACAGAACTTATCTACTGATTCCGGAGAATCTTTCTATCAATTTAGAAGCATTAATCTAACGAATTTTATAAACATTTAGAAAAAACTTTTAAGTGTCGGTTGGATAGTTCTAGGTCACCAACCGGAACCACCATTTGAATATCTTTAAAACCCATAGAAGAATGTCCAAAATTTATGAAGTCGGATTTGCAGGATTCTTCTAAAAGTTCCTAGAGGAATGCACTTCGAAAACAGAGATTGTCGGATAGACAAGAATACGTATCATGCATCATACACACCCAATTAAATGTATTATATGAGATAAAACTCCTGGCTAAGATTGAATTTAAGTAAAGTACTACATAAAATTTACAACATTTTCCACTGAATGACGAAAACTCAGTACACAGAACTTATCTGCTGATTCCGGAGAATCTTTCTATTAATTTCCAAGCATTAATCTAACGAATTTGATAAACATTTAGGAAAAGCTTTTAAGTTTCGGTTGGATAGTTCTAGGTCACCAACCGGAGGGCAATTGCAGAATTATTACAAATTGCAAAAATTGTGTCAAGTTATTCTTAAATGTTATATCGATCCGGCATCTTAGGGAAACGATTAAAATTCCCAAATTATTAAGTATCATTGGCTAGAAAAAAGCGATTCACTTCTTAAAACTCGTCAGAGAACTGAAGCGAACCGAACCGTTTTTCTTTGTGGTTTGCATCCATGCTTTATAGGGTCTGAGGTTCTTCCTTCTGGCTGTTACATATATTTGCACGACTTTAGTATATCCTTTTTACTCTATGTAGATTTTTAGAAATCGCAGCAGACTCTCGACCTCGTCATATTTCATGTTACTCGATACATGGTCGGTGTAGCACATTATGGATCCAATTGCTACCATAAAGAGTTGTTACTTAGTGCTGGTTGGTACATCTTTTTGTCAGTAGAGATCTCGATGTACTGTTAATAGTTAGTTTCGCATCTTTATACTTTTTAAACTCTGTACCAAAGGTACATAGAGTATAATAAGTTTGTGCAAAAGTATGTAACAGCCAGAAGGAAGCACCTTCGACCCCATAAAGTATATATATTCTTGATCAGCATCAACAGCCGAGTCGATATAGCCATGTCCGTCTGTCCGTCTGTCTGTCCGTATGAACGCACAGATCTCAGAGATGGTAAGAGATAGAGGTTTGACATGTATGGAACTTATGCTTCTTATACTTGCAGACAGATCAAGCTTATTTTTCAATTTTTGCCACGCCCCCTCCCGCCCCCGCAAATTGGAAAAAACGTCATATCTCCCACAGTTTTATAGATAGAATGTTCGTTCCTTTTCGACATATTTAGTAATCAGGATTATTTATCGATCCGCCAAAGGAACGGTAAAGATCGGATGAACGGTTGTCGAGTTATAAGGAAAACAAACAATTATGGGCAACACCGGTCGCAACGGTAATGGGCAGCACTTCCCAGGTACAGAGTATGTTAAGAACGAGGTTATAGCCGGGCTTGACCGACTTTCTTTCTTTTTAATTTTAACTACTTTGAACTTAGTCGATGCTAAATGCCAGTTTTCTTTCGGGGGCTAATCTCCTGCAATACATCTTAAAAATAGGCACCTTGCGCTTGTTTGTGTTCCTTTTAAGGCTACACGTTTTGCAGCACAAATTCCATTAAATGCTTAGTTTAAGAACGAATAATGCTTTGATAAAGATCTTTGTTACTTAAATAAAAACCAAACCTACTTAACTTATATAAAATTTCAAACTTAATCTCCTTTGTACTGAAACTACTTAATACCAAAATGTTCGTAATCCAATACTTTTTTGCACGTCCCGTTTAATGCTTAAGTCCCGATTTATTGTCGAATCTATATCTAGGAGTTGTTTTCGGATGTAGAAGCGCTGTTTTCAAAAAAAATACTCTTTTTGTTTAATTGTTCACGCTAAAAACGAGGTGTACTTAAGGTAAGAGAAACATGATATAGATTTCTTTAATCAATACTTGAAACCATATTATTCTTAGCTTTTATTTTTAATAAAGCAACCACCAACAGAAAAAACCGTAAATTATGGGATGGGATTGATTTTAATGTTTGCGTTTGGGATCGAGTGAAATGGACTGTAACCCTGGACAGTTATCGTTATTTTGATGTACTTTTGTTGTTCATGCTTTTTGGTAGTCAAATCGACGACGGATGAGATACCAAGCTTAAGGCAAAGACCTATAGCAACTTGATAAGTAACGGCCATACAAATAAATATCCGGGAAATTTGAAGGGATTCAATGTTGACCTTTGATTTTAAACATGTATGTTGTGTTTGTGTGCAAAGTTTGTTCGGAAGACTTCGCACACGCGCACCACACTAATCCAAAATCGAAGGTCCACATTGAAATTTTCCCTTGCCAATCACTTGTATGGCCGTTACTTGTCTTGTTGCTATATGTCGTTGGTTAAGGTCCTTATTTATTATCAAGGTGAGGACCAGATCGGTACGGGACTGAAAGAGATGTGCCCATCTGAAATGGGAACAGTAAAGAAAATCTCAGGCCAAGTCTATTGCCAAATAAGAACATTATTGCTTTAACTTTCGAAAAAAAATTATTAGCGCTGCTCACATGTGCCGCCCATTTTAAAAGTCTCGCCCCTTCCACAATCCCAAGGACACGGTCACGGAGACAGGGTAACAACAGGCATTTCCCCAGTGGTGATTGAGGCACCTGCGTCCGGAACGCTACGCATATTTAAGCATGGCCAAAGTTTTTCCCGCCTTCTGTCGACCTTTTCGCAAAACAGTCGAGCTCCTCCGCTCCGCTCCAATGCCATTTTTAACTGGGGCAATGGCCAATGCTCAACCGCCGTGTGCGCCACACAAAAATCACTGGCAGCTAACCGTGCAAACTGCTAAATGTTTGCATATCAATCTTTTCTCTCACTTTTCGTACCAAAATGGCACAAAACTGTTACGGAATGAAGAGTTCGAGAGGCTTTCAGCCTAAACCAAGTGGGAGCCATACATTTTGCAACTACCGAATACCCCAGAGTAAGAAGAAAAAACAAAAAAAAAGCTCCCAAACAATGAAAAGGCACTGCCAACACTTTTAAAGGGGAGTTGGGTGAGAAAATTGTACAAAATTTTTTGCATTCACCAAAAGCCAAATAAATGCCGGCAACGCTTGATGCACATATCCTGGACCAAAGCCAGGTGCCACAACAGAACAGAAGGGAACAGAATCTTATGAATAACCTTCGCAATTGAATTTGACATGCACAGGGCGGCGTGGGTATGTGGTGGATTGAGACGGGTTCGGGAACCACGACAAGTTAGTGACGGGTTGATTGATTAATGAAAGCTTTGAGGGCTGAAGTAGTTGGGATTATTCCGAGAAATTCGCATAAAATTCAATTTCAGTGTTGAAGTGAAAAACCCACTAAAAGAGCGCCAAAAGGGAATCGTAGTAGGTACAAGCAGAATGAATCATTTCCAACCCTATAAAGCAGTGATCGGTAATAGCAGCAGAGAAGTTAATAGTGGCAACTGAGAAAATATGCGTATACATACAGCTAAGAGCTTTCAAACGTTTATAGTTTTGCTCTTACTTACCGGTAGGGATCAGGTCTGGGTTTATTGAACCGAACCGAATGTTCCTCTAATTTTTCAATCGCCTGCTTTAAGGGTTAAAAGTTGCCAGCAAAATTCTAAGAAGCAGATTGTATTTTTCTATCTTGGTAGAAGAAGCCAGGCGTGGACGAAACCAAGCGACTTCCGTACTGCTTACTTCTGGGGGAAGTGTCCGAACAAGTTGACTCATACATTCTCATTTACGCACACTATTTAGCTATTTTTTATTTTGGGAATTTACTTTATGGACATTATTTTTCGAATCACTAAAATAGTTAGTCTTGTTTTTCCTTGAAATCCCGTGCAATTAGATTATTAGACACCCACTCGACGCTGTGATTTCATTGGAATTTTGACGACGACTAAAGCCTTGGACAATGTTGGGGAAGCGACGATTGTACTGGATCCTGACCATCTTTCTTTTCCTGCATCTCAAATTTGGGTGTCTGGCCCTTGACCGTCCCGGCACAAGCGGAAGAACCGTGCACTTTACCACCAAGCATGGGGATGGTGATATCCAGCTCAAAAAAGTTAAGCGCGGTCTTGGTTAGAGGGGTTAGATTGGCAGCCTCACAGTTCAGACTAACCTCTTCGGTATTGAAGCGTTTCAGATGGGATTGATTCTTGACGCCAGCAATGTTGGATCCTTTGGAACCTCCAAAGCCTTGACAGCTTCTGCATGTTGAATGAGTCTTGCGGATCTACGAAAAGGAAGTAAATTAGATAAACAACGTTAATCGAAGACGGTCAAGACCGACTGTAATATACTCTGTATGGTCAGGATGTCGACTGTGGCACCTAAGCCACAGCTTCTATGTTGAAGTCTTTGAATAACTGCGGACTACAGGAAGTAATTAGATAAACATAATGTTACGAGCGGCGCTGTTCTGTGCCAGCAGAACACTCTTTTGTTCATTACTCGACTACAGTTAATCCGATCTTCACCAACCTTTTGGCGGATCGTTAAAAATCCTGTTTACTAAATGTGTCCAGAAGGAAGGAACCTTCTAACTATAAAATAGTTAGAGATAAAACTGACAAAAATTGAAAAAAAAACTTGATTTGCCTGCAAGTAACACAAGTTTTGGCCCCAGATATGTCAAACCTCAATCTCTTACCATATCTGAGAGCTGTTTGTTCATACGGACGGACCGACGAACATGGCCGTATCGACTAGGCTGTTGATGTTGATTAAGAATGTACATTTTATCTGCTTTTTATTCTTCCTGTGCTTCTGACAAAATCCAAAAGTCGCTTTCGAAGGCAAAGCAAAAAACAATTTCTGAGAAAAGCAAAGCAGCAGCAGTTGTTTGGTGATTTTTTCTAAACTGCTTTGTCTCTGCTTTTGATCAGAAGCGCAAGTCGTAGCTGCTGCTTTCGATGAAAAATGGAAATCGGAGGCAGCGCCGTCGCGACAAAATTAGCTCCCGACTGTTTGTTTTTGCATGACGCCAACAATAATGCTATGACAAGAGCGCGAGAGAGAGTGCGAGAGTGAGCGCGAAGGCACACATATGCACAAATATAGTATGTGTGTGCGTAGAACAAATCAAAAACAGTGTCAATCAACTTGTGTCGCGAAATTGTCAGTCGGAGCTGGGAAAACTAAAAAGTTTGCGACTTTTCTTCGACTGCAGCAATTTCTTCCTTTCGCCTGTTACATACTTTTGCACAACCTTAATATATTCTGTATACCTTTGGTAGAGAGTATAACAAAACTCGACTTACCTGAACTGCGTATTCTTGACCGAAAAGCAAGTAATGTCAGCCATAATTTGTCCAAGCACTTCAGAATGAAGACTGATTCAGTACTGATTCATACTATACGAAAATATTTTAAAGATGCAATCCAAAATATAAACGAACCATGTGCATTTCGACGGACTGGGCACTTCAGAATTTCGAGAAGCTTGTCGACTTGATACAAAATGTCCGCCGAATGGGTTATCAATCTTTGATGATAGTTGGTCAGTTCTCCTCTTCATACTTTGCGCCTTTGGTAGATTCTAATTAAAATTCATTTTTCGGTAGTCGCTTCTTTTTTAGTATAATTACCCATTAGTTTTGTTCTCGTTATGATTCAGACTTGCTGCCACCTTCCTCTCCTTTACTATGAAGCGAGCGTTTGCTTTATACCACGGCGTGTTTTTTAGTACGCTTGCCTCCACGAAAGATTTCTGTTCGCAGCAACCAGACGCATAATGCCATTTGACTTGAGACGACGTTCCAGACTCTAATTGTGACCTAGAGTTGCTCCTGGTAACTCGCGTGGCAGAAATCGACTTGGCCACAGTCGCAAAAATCCGGCGGGAAAACATGTTGATAATTGAAATTTTGCTCAATTAAGACAATTTTTAATGATTTATTGTGGTATTGGGTAAAATTTTTCAAGGTTGAGGTTAAGGCGTGTAAAACTATAACTTTTTTTACTGATTTAAAAATAAAAAATATTTTGAAAATATAAAAATAGCTCCAAAGGTTCTTTATGCTACGAAGTCTAGAATGTAAATGAGAAAAATAGAAACCCTACGACACAACACGATTTGACAACTGCAAAGTGGAGTTACACTTAAATCAACGCCTGTATTGTTGGAAAAAATGGGTTATTTTGTAACAAAAAAAAATTAAAACAAAGGTATGCAATGCAAAAGTAGTATGTTAGTCACTTGAGCATTTTCAACAAAACCCATTGCATACATAATTATCTACACAAATTTACAAACATTTTACAAAAGTTAAATTATATTTTAAGATCAAACATTTTAGTGATATTGAATACCCATGTCCGCGGGCATCAACATTTTATATTTTTACAAGCGTTACACCCGATTTGTGCAGGATGTTGCGATTTGAATACCAGCAATTGAGTTTGCTGAATTAGTTACCTGAGCCCGAGTTCGAACCTGTAACTAGGTTCACGTACGAGGGCCGTCCCAGAAATGGCCGACCTAGCACAGTAGTGTTGGAAAATGTTCACAAAAAATATTAAAAAGGGGAAGTACCGACTATTAAAAGCTTAAGTTTGAAGTTTGGTGCCTTTACCTTGCACAGTTTTTTTTTTGGTCGATTTTAATAGAGAACGCTTGTTATTGATTTGCAAACATGGACAAAATTGGTCATCGTTATGTGATACAATACTTTCATATAAAAGGTCTTAGTCCAACCAATATTAAAAAGGAGCTGGATTCTACCTTACGTAATTCTGCTCCCTCGTTTACAACAATAAAATATTGGGTGGCTGAGTTTAAGCGAGGTCGTTTGAGCTGCGAAGATGAACATCGTAATGGGCGTCCAAATGAGGTGACCACTTCAGAAATGGTGGCCAAAATTAAAAAAATGTGTATTGAGTGACCGGCGATTGAAAGTTCGTGAGTTAGCTGAATGTGTAGGCATTTCAAAAAGTGCTGTACATCGCATATTGACCGAAAAATTGGACATGAAAAAGTTATGCGCAAGATGGGTGCCGCGTTTGCTGTTCCATCATGACAATGCGCCGGTTCACACCTCTGCCGTTGCAATGGCTAAAATTAATGAATTAAAATTTGAATTGCTACCTCACGCCCCTTATTCGCCAGACTTAGCTCCCTCTGATTATTTCTTATTTCCAAACTTGAAAAAATGGCTCGGAGGAAAAAGATTTGGCAACAATGAAGAGGTGGAGTCCGAGGTTAATGCCTATTTTGAAGAGCTTCACAGTTCTTATTATAAAAAAGGTATCGAAGCTATTGAACATTGCTGGGGAAAAGTGTATCGACCTAATAGGATCCTATGTTGAAAAATAAAAAAAAAATGATAAATTTTTGTGTTTTATTAGTTAGATCGGCTATTTCTGGGACCGCCCTCGTATCTAGAAAGACTTTATAAAATAATAGACTTTTAGACTTATAAAATTCCATAAAAGCATGTTTTTTTTTTAGATCCTCGACTCCAACGGTGGATTTTTTTGATCTGATATCATGGTTATTTGCAAACATAAACGTTGTATATGATGAGATACACAAAAATGTTAGATTGATTCAAGTCTCTTTCGACTTGATTCATTTGTTTGACAGTTTAAGCTTTAACTTAAACCTAAATAGAGACTTCTAGCACCTAAGCATTATTCTCTAAGCCCTTGATGTGAAACATGTTGTATACGATATGATCCGCTTTTCACATTTTTGTGGTTGTTCGTTACTTTATACTCCATATTCAAAACTCAATACTCAGTAATCGCTAATAGTACTCGATTCTAAGTATTTGACACTAAGTTCTCGATATTAAGTACTCGACTCTCAGTACAGTATACTCATATGTATTAAGTACTCGATACCAAATTCTCGATACTCAGAACTCGATTCTAAGTATTCGATACTAAGTACTCGACGTTAAGTACTCGATACTCAGTATTTGATACTCAGCATTTGATACTCAGTACTCGATTCTAAGTTTTCGATTCTTAATACTCAATACCAGGCACTCGATACTCAGTACCCGATTCGAAGTATTCAATACTTAGCACTCGATACTAAGTACTCGATGCTAAGTACTCGATACTTATAATTCGATTCCAAGTACTGGAAACAAAGTACTCGATACTCCGTACTCGATTCTAGGTATTCGATACTAAGTATTAGAGACTAAGTATTCGGCACTTAGAGCTCGATTCTAAATATTCGGGACTAAGTAATCGATGATAAATTTGAGATACTCGGTACTCTGTGTGTTTGTTTATGTTGGTCTTTGATTTTCCCAGTCGGACTTGACTGCAGGCCAGATGCACATCCCGTATACAACTTTTGCCACTAAGAAGTAGTTGCAAAAACCTGCAATCTTCCTTTCACTTTTGTAAATGGGCGAAACGCAGCAGGAACTGTTATATTAGAAGCGACGTTTGCATGGGTTGTTGTTGTTTGTTCAACTTCGTAAAAACGCTCGGCTCTCTCTGCACCATGCTGCATGCGTACCAATTGAAGGGACGTTTGCATGTTATGCAGCTGATTTGATGCCTTCCAACATACGACAATAAGAACATGTTTGGAAAATGCGAACCGTCGTCTATCGTTCGGGCCTCATTTCGCATATTGGTTTCCAATAGCACGGGTGCTGCATGCGTACCATTAGAAGGGACGTTTGCATGTTGTGCAGACTTCTTCGCTTCTAACCTACTGCCAAAAGGAACGTGCTTTAGTTTTCATACAAATTATTTGCATTCTATCATACAGCAAAAGTTGGTAGTGCACTCTTCCCAGTAAAAAAAAGTGTGCCAGAAGGCATTCTTTTGGGAACCATGTTCCGGAAAATCCGACTGGGTTGTCTTTGTTTTTGGGTTTGTATTTATGTTTGTTTTCAACTTTGTTATTGTTTTTGTCTTTGTTTTTGAGATTGTTTTTGTCTTTGTTTATGTGTTTGTTTTTGTCTTTATTTTTGTGTTTGGTTTAGTCTTTGTTTTGAGTTTGTCTTTGTCTTTGTTTTTGTGTTTGTCTGTGTGCCTGGCCAGCCAACTGATATTGCCCCTCCGACCAGCGTGGCGTGTGACACTGAAATCAAATTTTACCCCTACTAAATTAAAGATGTTTCACATCAAACATTCTCTAATTTTATTTAGTTACTTTCAAAAGAGAGTCTGTTCTTTCATAAAGTAAGAATATGCGAAAAACATTTAAAAACGAAAAATTCTCACATGAGCAAATTTTTAGTTCGTCTAACCAAGGCCTGAGCATGTCCCTGGGATAGTTATGCGGATGTGCATTTTTTACGATTCGTTGAAAATCACCTGCAGCTGTTTTTTGGTCGTTGTTCAATTTTTTTTTGGTTTCTTTGCATATTTGCTGTATATTTGGCGACATGTGCGCCTCTGAAGTTTTGGCATATCAAATTTAAAATTTTTTTTTATTTGCACTTGCTGCTGCCGGCCTTTTGTTTTATATAAAAATTAAATGCAATGCGCATACGACAGGTGCAAGGTATTGTTTTGGATTGCAACATTTCGCCCTCCCCACCAAGCTTTTGGGGCCATTTTAAATGCATTAAGATTTCAAATGTTGAGCAATTAAAATCGCTTGCCAAAAATCTGCAACAATTTTATGGACATCTACTTGAAATCTGCTAACAACAGACACAGTAAGATGCTTGGCTGCGCTTCGGAATGGAACAAAGAATAGAAAAAACTATAATTTTCATGACTCGCACACACACACACACACACTTAGACACATGTGGCAGACCATGAACATGTCATAACAGTCGCCAACATTCTCGCTCAATGGAAGAAACTTTGATCTGAAAATTGGGAACAGGCTGCAAATCGAAATCGGAGGTTGGGTGAGCGAGCTCTACCAAGGGTTAGCTGACATTTTTGGCAAATTTTTGACAAAAAGCCAAAGTGCATGGCAGCGAAATATGAAAAGCGGCCAATTCACTGCGCATAGATACACAGACACACATACAAAAGTATCTTAAATGGGTGCATAAAATTATGAAATGCCAAGCAAAATGCGGATGTTTGGGTCTTGAAGACAAGGCAAATGGCCAACAATTTTGTAGACAGAAGTGGAATAGAAGTTATTGAACAGATTTGAAAGAGTTTTAGTTCTGCATCTTCTGTTAATTTTGTGTGCTTCGCTCTCCTTTGTATGAGCAGTAGTGCGTATAAAGTAAAGCACAGTCGAAAATGAAATTAAACACTTAAATCCTAATTTATGCAAATCAACTTGCTGTTAACACATTGAAGCTGCAAACCAGACACTCTTTCCTCATCTGTTCAATAAAAAATACAACGAATTCAACCCTTTTTGGTGCGCCTCAAAGCGAAAAAGTTTTTCAATTAAACATTTCTTAATGAAAATACAGTCACGCGCTGAAACCCCTTCAAACAAAAACAGAACAGAAAGGAAACAGACAACTTCAACCAACCAAAGACCCAAATGGTTTAAAAACCATAAAAATATTTAAGCATAAATTGGTTGCCGCTGCGTTGAGTTGTTCCTTTTGCAAGTATTTCGAGCTTCCTTTTTTTGTTGCCTTTGCGGTGAAGTGCAACAGATTTCCACTGGCCAAAAAATTGATGAACCAACGGTCTTTTGCAGACAATACTCTCTTACAACAAATAAATGCAGGGAAAACTTTTGTAAAAAATGCTGCAAATGGAAATTAAAACCAAAACCAAAAGTACGGACGTTCAGCTGGTTGGGCGAATTGTTTATGGCTTATTGTTTGTTGCGGCACTTGCACTAAAGTTCCAGTGGCCATGCCAAAAACATTTTGAATATTTTATTACAAAGTTTATTAGCCAGCAAAACAGAGTTGGAGAGTGGTGGAGAGGTGTAATGGGAACGTTTTAACTAATGTTACAAGTATTTGAAAAATAAAGAACTAAAAAAGAATTAGAACCGCTTGATACATTTAATTTTACTATGATTTTTTTCCAAAAAAGGTATATTAGAGCAGTTTAAATTTTGTAAGGTGACGCCCTCCTTTGTGTTGCTTTTTGGTGTATTATGAGCCTAAAAAGCAACAAAAGTAGTCAAAGTAAGCAACATTTCAATTTTCCTATAATCATAATAATTCTTGCTAAGTGAATAATAAAACAAGCCATTTGACAACTTCAATTGCACAGCGTATGATTGATTGCTTGATTTTGAGACAATTAGGACGTTGATTGTCAATATTTAGCAAAATTAGGCAATCGGAAGTTTCTTAGTATCTCATCTGTTAAGGCTCAAACACATTTGTGTAAATTTATATAAAATAAATATATGCCAATGTAAGGGACGTTTTCATTGAATACAAAAAAGTTTTTCTCACTAAGAACTTATTTTTCGACCGATCGTTCCTATGACAGCTATATGCTATAGTGCAGCGTATTTGTACCAAAAGACTTCGTGCAAAGTTTGGTGAGGATGGGCCTTAAAACTGACGGAGGAGATAGTATAGATAACAGATGGACTAAAGGACGGAAAGAAGGCCAGGTGTACCAGAGGTACACAGAGTATATTAAGTTTGTGCAAAAGTATGTAATAGCTAGAAGGAAGCATCTCCGACCCTTTCTATATATAAAACTGTTCAACCTGACTGACTGGTGACCACCGCACAGCCTAAACGGTAAGAGCTAGGGGCTACAATTTGGACAGGAGTTTCCTTATGTGTTGAAATTCCGTACTAAGACGGGGTTTTGGAAAACTCCACCCGGAAAAGCCGGAAAAGCGTCGGGAAAGTTTGTCAGGGGAAAATTTTATTTTTCATCCGATTGACTTGAAATTCGGTTTGTAAGCATAGTATGCGAAATAATTGGACACGTGTTTTCCCGATTTCGGAACATCCGACCAAAAGGAAAATTCTCCGGAAATTCGATATGCAAAAAATCATTTTTCTCCGATGCTGAAATCCGTTGTAGACAGTAAGTGAAATAAATTGAAATGTTATTTTCCGATGCTGGAAAATTCGACCGTAGGGTCGGAAATTCCCGAAAAAGCGTCGGAAAATTTGTATGGGTAAATTTTTATTTTTTCATCCGATTGACTTGAAATTCGGTTTGTAGGACAGTAAGTGAAATAAATTGAAAAGCGATTCTCCGAATTTGGAAAATTCGACAGTAGGGTCGGAAAATTCTCGGAAAAGCGGCGGAAAAGTTTGTGTGGGTAATTTTTTTCATCCGATTGACTTGAAACTGGGTTGGTAAGCGAAGTGTACGAAATAATTCGACACGTACTTTCCCGATTTCGGAAAATCTGCCCGCTATTTTTCATCCGATTGACTTGAACTTCGGTTTGTAAGGATAGTAAGTGAAATGAACTGAAATGTAATTTACTGATGTTGGGAAATTTTACCTTAGGGTCGGAAAACTCATGGAAAACTCAGAAGACAAAAACCGATTTTCCTCCGATTGGCTTTTAACTTGGTTTGTAAGGATAGTATAAGAAATAACGATGGCGTTAACGGCAATGATAACGATATCGATAGCGATAACGATAACGATAGCGATATCGATAGAGATAACGATAACAATAACGGTAACGATAGCGATAACGATAACGATAGCGATAACGAAAACGATAGCAATATCGATAGCAATAGCGGTAACGATGATGGTAATGTTACACAAAGTCGGTCGGAAAAGAAAAACTATGTCGGTTTTATGTGATGTCAATATAGACTGACGGCGGCGTAAAGTTTATATATATTCTTGATCAGAATCAACAGCCGAGTCGATATAGCCATTTCCGTCTACCTGTCTGCCCCCCTCCCCCCCCCCCCCCCCCGAAGTTTAGAAAAAACGTCATACTCCGTCAGTTTTATAGATAGAAGGTTCGAACCTTCTGGACAATTTAACGATATAACTAGGTTATCGAGTTATAAGGAAAATAAACATTTATGGGTAGCACCGGTCGCAACGGTGATGGGCAGCACTTCACAGGTACAGAGTATATTAAAGTCGGGCTTGACCGACTTTCTTTCTTGTTTAAACCATAATAATTTAAGATTACTAAATTTGCTATTCAGCAATTATCGCACTTTACGGTGATAAATAAAATACTAATTTTTGTATCTTAAACTCCCGGATTAACTTTAAACACATTTATTTATTTTCTGCGATTACAACAAAAAAAATAGGGGAAAGTTAACTTCGGCTCGGCCGAAGTTTTGTATACCCTTGCAGTATGTTTTTATACCCTTGCAAAGGGTATTATAAAATTGTCCGGATGTTTGTAACGCATAGAAGGAAGCATCTCCGACCACATAAAGTATATATATTCTTGATCAGCACGACGAGCTGAGTTGATTTAGCCCTGTCCGTCTGTGTCCGTCTGTCCGTCTGTTTCTATGCTATCTCCTCCGTCAGTTTTAAAGCTATCCTCACCAAACTTTGCACGAAGTCTTTTGGTACAAATACGTTGCACATTTGTCGGAACCGGCCGGATCGGATGACTATAGCATATAGCTGCCATAGGAACGATCGGTCGAAAAACTAGTTTTAGTGAAAAAACTTTTTTGTTTTTAATGGAAACGCCTCCAAAGTACGTATTTCTCAGTTTACAATCCCTTCCCATAATTTCACAAGTTTGGTCGAAATCGGATGACTATAGCATATAGCGCCATATGAACGATCGGTCGAAAAAACTATTTCTAGTGAGAAAAAACTTTTTTGTTTTTAATGAAAAACGTCCTTATCATTGGCATACACTTAATTTATATACTTTTTACACAATTCTCCTAAGTTTGGTCGAAATCGGATGACTATAGCATATAGCTGCCATAGGAACGATCGGTCGAAAAACTAGATCGAGTGAGAAAAACTTTTTTGTTTTTAATGGAAAACGTCCTTTTTATTGGCATACACTTATTTTATATACTTCGGACACATTTCCACAAAGTTTTATCAAAATCGGATGACTATAGCATATATCTGCGGTATGGTGATCGGTCGAAAAAGAAGTTCTAGTCAGAAAAAACTTTTTGTTTTTAAATGGGATCGCCTCCAAATTTCGCAATTAACAGTGTATTATGCTTTTGCCATGATTTTACAAGTTTAATCGAAATCAGACATCTTTATAGTATAGATCCCATAGAAAAGTAATGTCCAAAAAGTAGTCTTAGAAAAACTTTTTTCTTTTCAATGGAAGCTGCAAGGGGTTAACTTTCCCCTATTTTTCTAAATAAGACTGCTTTTCGGACCTTTCTTTTCTAAGGGAGCTATACTATATCGACTAACCTTAGTGCAATTATTGAAAAGCATAACAAACTGTTAATTACGAAATTTGGAGGCGATCCCAATAAAAACAAAAAAGTTTTCCTCACTAGAACTTATTTTTCGACCGATCATTCAGACTGCAGCTACATATATGCTATAGTCATTCGATTTAGACAAAACTTTGTAGAATTGTGTAAAAGTATTTAAAATAAATTTTGCCGACGTAAGGGACGTTTCCATTAAAAACAAAAAAGTTTTTCGCACAAGAACTAGTTTTTCGGCCGAGCGTTTCTATGGCAGCTACATGTTAATGTAATCAGATCCGGCCAGTTCCGACAAATGTGCAGCGTATTTGTACCAAAACACTTCGTGCAAAGTTTGGTGAGGATAGCTTTAAAACTAACGAAGGAGACAGCATAGAAACATACGGACAGACGGACAGACAGGGCTAAATCAACTTCAGCTCATCATGCTGATCAAGAATAGATATACTTAATGTGGTCGGAGATGCTTCCTTCTATGCGCTACAAACATCCGGACAATTTTGTAATACCCTCTGCAAGGGTATAAAAAGGTGAATCGGTTGCAGTTGACCTGTGAAGCAACGCAATTCGCCACATACAATAACATGCTGGCGCTTTTTATTTACTGTGTGTCCCTTTTTTAAAATTTGATTTCTCGTCGGTTTTATCGAATATTTAGTTGACTCTTTTAAAAATCGTTGAGGGACTAAGAGGATTAAAATCAAAGGAAAGCTATTTCTGTGACACCGAGAATTGGATTTGGGTTTGAATTTGATTGGAAGAGACCTCCGTGATATTGGCGTTCGTTTTTGGTTAAACAACATTTTGATGGCATTCACCACAGCCCATAAAAATTGGCAACCACATAAAACGTCAACAAGGAAAGAATCATTAATTTATTTAATTGTTCCACTCAATTCAATTTAAAACAAAAAGCGTCCTTCATCTACTTGGGTCCAGCCAGGTGCTGAGCTGAGCAACAATGCAACAAACAATAATAAAAATGCCAACAAATTACAGCAAATTGCTTTTTGTTGGATGAAAGTACGCGTGCGACAAACAAATAAAAAGGAAAAACCTGAAAATGTTGGCAGTTATTTTTTTTCCTCTTATTTTTACCTATTCACCTAATGCAATCAAATTAAATGCCATTAAATTTGATGGTCGTATGTGCAAAGGGGTAAAAACTGGGCTGTGGAGGGTAGGCCTGGCGGCTGCCTTTTTATCGCTTGCCAGTCGTAAAATAAAAATGCGGTTAAATATGGCAAAGGAAATACGAGTTGATATTTATATTTGCATTTTAATGGCCTCATCTTTTGTGCATAGAAATTAATTTTGAAGCGGAAATTAAAATATTTGTATTTATTTTTTTTACGTATTCAAAGAACCGAAACACGTGGTGAATTGTTACACAGAAACAACAGCGGGCCAATTAGGAGTGCCAAAAACTTTTTCGCACAACGGGAAGAAACGACAGTTTCGTGAGGCAAAACTTCAGGTGCGGTAATGCCATAAGAAGACAGGAAAATTAAAAATGTCGAAGGGCAAACTTTTAATTGAACGGAATGATGATGTGAGACAGACAGGCCAAAGAAATTTTCGGGTTCCAAGCAAAACTTAATTGCAATATGCAAGGCTCCGCCTCGGTGCCAGCCTGTGTGTGTTCGTCCTTGTCGACTTTTTCGATAAATGACAATGTTTGACAAGACAAACAATACACGGAGGAGGCAACGCACGCATGAGAATGACACTGACACAGTTGCTCCCATTGCCCGCCCAGCTTCCCCTTGACGGCTTGTTTGCCCTCGCACTGAACCTGATCTCATTTGGTGCTGCCAGTTTTGTTTGCACAACTTGCAACGGCAGCAGCAGCAGCCAAGCCTTTTGTTATTAAAGCTGAAAACGGACGCAGATTCACAGCTAACGGCGTCGCCCCTTCCTTCTGAATCGCAACAGCTTGCTGCGTTATGTGGCACACACCATTTGCCGCTTGAATGTGGCCTAATTTCGAGTTGTTGCAATTGCAGCGGCAGCTTGTTTACTGATTCGTCCTCACCCCGGAAAGAGTTGCTTATGAGTTCGTAGGGATTTGACTTTGACAGATTGTTGGGGGTTTTTGGGCTAACATATGTGACTTAGTTTGACAGCCCATAAAGTAAACAGGCTGATGGATTTCTGTGCATTAATGTGTAGTAAAATTCAAAGTGCAATTGGCTGTGAGTGTCATTCCAAATCTGCTTTTCTGCTCAGCTAATGAAACGAAACCTCCCCAATATAATAAACTTTCACTCTTGACGGTTTTCTAAATTCTCAGCGTTGACACTTTGACTTTTCTCCCCCCTTTTTTCATGCTTCTAATTTGAAGCCGCTTATTAAAAATACAGAACACACACACACACAAGCGAAAGCACTTGAAGCATGTCAGCAGCAGAAGGAAAAAGAAAAAAAATTAATAAACAAAAAATTGTCAAGTATACGCACTGTGTGCCACATAAAGTTATGGTTAAGAGCACAAGGCTCCCCTCGCTCTTATCTTCTATTTAACATTTTCAAATGTTATGCATTTTCTCGCACATTTAGTTAACAAAAGGCGATGAGATGAGAACGCGGGTCATAAAAATGCAATGAGAAATATTGTGGCGCTGCGAATGAAGAGTAAAAGATTGTTTTGGGGGTTGTGTGACAAGACACATGAGTCTTGAGGGCTCAGCATAAACTAACCGGGGAAAGTAACAAAAGTCACTTGAACCCGCCTTCTAGCCTTTCTTGTTGCCAAGACGTGCTTCTTCAGTTTTCTTTCCTGTGTTTGTTTATCTACGGCACGTAGAGTAAACCTGCTCCTCATTTGCCTCTAGTTGGTAATTAAGTTACAGAATCGCTACGTGGCAGGCGTAAAATTATATTAAAGCAGCAGAGAGCAAACCTGACCAGAGCCATCAAAAAAGCTGTTACGTTTATATGAAACTTTTCCTCGGCAAAACACAATTCGCCTGCCTTTTTTGGCATAAATATTAATATTCAATTAGCCAGGCAAATACACGCGGCCTTGGGCCATCCAATTAATGTTAATTATGCTAAGTAGGCCGCTTGAAAGTTGCAACTTTTTGCTGGCTGTCAAAAGTTTTTTTTTTATTTTGGAAGAAATTTGTCAAGCACATAAATCTTCAGGGTTTAACCTCGCTGGACTCCCAGCAGCCCGGCAAAGTAGGCAATTGATTTGCTTGAAAACATTGCGCACTTCCATTGTGTTTGTTGCCCCCTATTTGGACTGTACTGGCGTGTTAATTGCCAATTTGTAGACGTTAAATTTGATAATTAGTCTGCCATTGTAAATGGTCTTTGATTTAGCCTGTCTCTTTGGAGGTTTTGTTTGTTGTGCTAATTGAGTTTAAACTTTTTTTGCAAGGGGGTTGGGCAGAAGATGCTGTCAAGTCGTTTTGAATGACAAGGGGGGGTTGAAGTGAGTGAGTTTCGCATTTTAGTTTAGGTAAATAAAGTGACAAGTCTTCAAAATTTGTTGGTTAGATAAGACCATCTGGCAAGCTATCCAAAAGGTAATGAAAACAGGTTAAACGATTG